>APFE031009222.1:3039-27129 GCA_000404065.3 Pinus taeda
GGTACCACGGTTCATCAATTTTCATACTGGATACACTGAAGCACAACACATAATCTGAAAGGCCACGTTTCATCCAATTTTCATACTGGACCCAACAACAACATTGAAGAACATAAACAATCTTTTGAATTACCCAAGCACTAGATCAATACATATACAAGTGAGTTATCAACCAGATCTAGTCCATCAGATTACATAAAGATGAGTCATTAAGAACCTGATCCATTCATCCATCAATGTATAAACATTTAATCAATCACTGCTGTTATCAGAACTTAATATCACTTCAAAACCCAGAACACAGCAATGATAAACATGGATAGCTAAGTAGATTTCATGAGAAGTATGCAGCTTCACCCATATAACAGCTGCGTATAAGTACACACTATTTCCAACTACTTCCCTGCGTACGTGCGCACTCTGCCTCACAAACTTCCTGCATACGTGCGCTCTGTGTCCAATGAACTGCCTACGCCCCTCCGCATCTGCAGCGCTTCTGGGACTGCGTATCTGTGCACCTGCAGCGCTTCTGTGCCTGCGTATCTCCGCACTTTTCTTTCATTGTACTTGCGTACCTGCAGATATAGATAATTTCAAGACTTCAAGGAATAAACCCAGACTGTCAGAATCTACAGAATCTGAACATGCGCGAGGAGATATCAAACCCATTAGTAGATCCGACTTGTAGTTCTCATGTTTCTCCTTGATTTAGATTCTAGCTATCTCTCAGTAACTCATCACTAGAATTTCAGATCTAGCTTCTTAAGATATTCAACCCAAAAGCATACTCAAGGCCAAATGATCTCCTTTTCTTTATATAGGGGCAAGCTCTTCCTCAAATCATGGATTCATACCACGGGGCCAAAACCATAATAACACCAATTCCGTCGGCTAATACCAAGAGTTAAAACATAAGAAACCCCACGTGTGCTTTTCTCTGCCTTGAAGTAAGTGAACTGGGGGTACGCACCTCCTGAATGGGATAACTGCGGGTATGTACGCACTTTATGTAACACCAGCCTGCGTGTACGCACCTTCTGTAAGGTGTACCTGCATACCCCTTATTTTCTTCAATATTTGATAGCTGATCATCAATCTCTGCTGCTGACTTGAAGTACTGTGATCTATCACCTGAATGGATTTCCATCAAGGACAACACTTTAGCCATAATGCCAACACTCCTGTGGACAAGATGATTCGCTCTCTTGTGGGACAAGATGATTCGCTCTCTTGTGGGACAAGATGATTCGCTCTCCTGTGGATAGGATTATTCGCTCTCCTGTGGACAAGATGATTCGCTCTCTTGTGGAACAAGATGATTCACTCTCTTGTGGAACAGGATGATTCACTCTCCTGTGTAGCAGGATGATTAGTTCTCCTGTGAGGTTTGGATGATGTGTTCTCCATGACAATTATGTAGCAGGATGATTAGCTCTCTTGTGATGCCTGGATGATGTGCTCCCCATGGTGATTGTGTAGCAGGATGATAAGTTCTCCTGTGAGGACAAGATTGATTAGTCCTCCTACCGAGGCATCATACCCATGCAGTCTGGGACTCATGGGAAGTACCTCTCATCTGAATGAGCAGGGAAATGAGGATAGGGACCATAGTAGTACCGATGGACGCATCGTTGTATCTACCGTACTCCCTATTCTAGGATGACCTTCATTGATCTGGGATCAATGATACTGGTCTAGGACCAATTGTAGGAATTGTACCTACTATGACGCTGACTTTGGGTTGGTTGAGACTGATCTGGGACTAGTGGTACATACTCTGAGACTGACTTTAGGTTAGTGTAGGATTGGTCTGGGACTAGTGAGAGTGGTACATACTATGACGCTGACTTTGAGTCGGTTGAGACTGGTCTGAGACCAGTGGTACACACTCTGAGACTGATGATACTAGTCTGGGAACAGTGGTACACACTCTAAGACTGATGATACTAGTCTAGAACTAGTGGTAGAGTGGTACCCCCTATGACGCTGACTTTGGGTTAGTTGAGACTGGTCTGGGACCAATGGTACGCACTTTGAGACTGACTTTGAGTCAGTAGAGAATGGTATGAGACATTCTCAATCAATTCTTCTTCTTCATGGTTCAGTAGAGCCAAGCTGAGTAGAGCAGAGCCAGCAAAGCCAGCAAAGCTAGCAGAGCTAAGTAGAGCTGAGTAGAGCCAGCAGAGCTTAGTAGAGCTAGCGGAGCTGAGCAGAGTAGTGTGGGGCACTAACGGCAAAGACAGTACAGTTAGACATATGGATCAACGAATGGAGTTCTCCCTAGTTGAGAGGGAGTGTTAAAATTGGAAACTAAGGCCAAACTCCATGTGCGTCAGCTTATTTATGACAACTGATATTTTTATTGGATCGCTCTCATCGAGAGGTGTAGGATTGACCTAAAGATAATCTGATTCTGACAAGTATTTATGGAGATGTGAATTTATTTTGATTATGGAATTATTATCAAGCTGACCAGCAACTTGAGTAAGCTCAGAAGCCCAATAGACATGCCTATTCATCATCTACGTTTAGTATAAATAAGTGAGGACTTGAAGTCATTTGTAACACACTCTTTATGGGATCTCCTCTCCACATCTTGGGTTTTTGGAGAAGGAGAAACACTAAAGAGTACACTGGATGCCCTAGCTGCAGATGATGCTCTTATCTACGATGTTCATGGAGACATACATATGTTGTTGATGGAGACTGATATACACAGGTCATGGAAACATATATACGTTGGTCATAGAAACATATCTAGGCTGGTCATAGAGACAATCATCTGCAATTCATGAAGACAGTCAATGTAATGCCCTAATCTAGAATAGCACAGTCATATAAGGAATAATCGCAGTCATAAAAGGTAGTTGTTATGACATGAAGGAATCCGTAGTAGGGTATTGACTGCACCATGGTTTTAGGTGCATTCATGGCCTCATGAAGAACACAGCAATAGCTATATATACGCAGGCATGATACAACGCATATATATATATGTATATATAATTTATATATAGTATTAGTATATTACTTATATATATATATATATATATATCTATACATATATAAATATATATATTATATAATATAATATATATTAATATATATATATTAGATAGAGGTAATATATAAGACAATATATATACTATAATACATAGATAGTATATATACATATATATCTAAATAAATCATATATATGTATTATAAATTTATATATGTATATATTATAAGTGTATGTCCATATACATATATATATATATATATATGATATATATATTAAAAAAAAAAAAAAAAAATTATATATTATATATATTATATGTGTATGTATATATATATAAATATATATATATTATATTATATATATATATATATATATATATATGTATTATATATAATATATATATATATATAGATATTCACATGCAATGGCAATATATATATGCGCAGGCAATGGAGATACAACGCAACTATATTTACACGCTATCATAGGACACACTATAATGGAGATACCTTCCTACATTGTCAGGAAGTCACCTCATACGCAGTCATGGAGACAAGCCTTTATACGCAGTCAAAGGAGACTTTCCTTGGACATTCTTCCGCTCAATCATAGATATACAAGACTTCAAAGGGACATTAAACTGCAGCCTTATTGACAGTAAACCCTTCTCTAAGATCTCGATCAAAGGAGCAGATCTCAAATGCCATGAATGAAGGTATGATCTCGGATGTCATCTCGAAAGGATGAAAAAGGTATGCATATTAACATATACATCAGTATATATGTGTGTGTTGATCTGTGCTCCTACTAGCTCGTATACCCCCAACAGTAATGCATTGATGATCCTAGTGTTTATATGATGAAACTGTCATTATATAAAAGAAGCCCTTAATAAAGTGATCAATAGATCTCATCATTGGAAAGATGCAGTGTAGCAACTTCAAAGGTACAACAAGCATGATCTCAATAAAGGTGCAGCAATGATGCAACTATGATGACATCGATGATATGAGCATGGGCAGCTTGATGATGAATAAGAACATGGAAGATCCAGCATGATGAACAGCATGAAGATGATGAATGAGATACAACACTACGATAGGTGAAGTTGTCACCTTTGAGAATCAGTTGAAGCAGAATGTCTTCAACTGATCTCATCGTTATAGGAAATGATCTATGCTCAGATCTAGATAAGTCAAAGTGTTGACTTCTGTTGTAAATGTACTATCTCTCTCACTTTCTCTGCTGAACTTTGAAGAACATAAGAGAATAATTGATCAAGGGTTTCCCCACATTGTGGGGTTTGTCCCTAGCTAGCACCACATCTTGTGTCCTCTTGTCTTGGCCTGTCTTCTACAATTTATATTTATGTTCTATCTGCAGTTTACTTTAATGCTGATGTGATTGCTAGCTGTGAAAATTTAAATAAATTGCTCTAGCATATAACATACCTAAAATTAACAGATCTTGATTGATATTGTAGTGTCTATGATAAATTATGCATTGACCCTAATGACAATGCTTCTTGATGACAATACTTTTGATTATTGATATCTTGTTGAAAGGGATCAACTAGCCTTGAAATGATAGTGATGGCAGTGACCTTGATGGAAGAAACTTTGTGTATGGTAGAGATAGACAATTTATCTCTGATGCATGTTTCGAGTAAACAATGATATGACAACATCTTTCTATATCGTTCAGTTCAAAAATGAATTCGTGAACTGACTTGGATTGGCCTTGAAGGCATGATATGAATGATATATCCCATTATGAATGTACTTTGTATCTTAGTCAAACAATTGATGAATATATTATTCTTTCCCCCTTGTGGGGTTTTTCCCTGGTATCTAACCTAAATCCTTGTGTCTCTATTGTGCATGCTTTTCTCTTGTTGTTCCTTTCTATTTCGATGCATTGTGTTTATTTTTCTCTCTACTTAATTTCTAATGATTATATCATATGGTTGAACGTTATATGGAAAAATGTAATGTGTGTTAATTTTCCATTGTTTTATGCTTTAATACAATCGCTTAGCCCAATTGTTTCTTCAATTAGCAATCAAATTTAGTCTTTCAATTATAAATATAAATTGTAGAGAGAGTAGTAAATGCAATGTACAATAGAATACAATCAAGAGTAGTAATAGGAGACACAGTATTTGGTCAAAGACCAGGGAAAAACTCCACAAGGGGTGAAACCCTTTCAAATTCTTCTTCTTATTATATTTTCATAAAATGTTCAGCAAAGACATACAATGATTCAATTCATAAAAAATAAAAAATAAAAAAAAATAAAAAAAAAAAAATCAATGTCACTACTTTGATTAGCCAACAAAACCAACTAACCAATATCTAAATGATAAGCCCAATATTCAAATATGGTCAACTAGTCAAACCTGCAATTCTGGTCAAAGTCAATAGCAGCAGCAACATAGATTGTCAACAATCAACAGTCAATTGTATTTCAAAATATTTGGTCAAGGAAACATCAAATTTGTCCTTCCAAAGTCGATCAAAACAATCAATAAACTCCTCTCAGAAATCGGTTAAATTCAACCATTTGACTTGTGAAATCCCTAGCTACAGAACTTTAGTCAACGCTAGTCAAACTTGCTCAAAAAAAATCGATCAACCCTTAAGTCAACTTGGCTTCCCAAACAGATCATATTTTTTTCAAACAGAGTCAAAATACCCACAGTCAATGTTGTTCAAATAGTCCCTAAATATAATTCAATGCACCAAAACATAATTATCTCTCTCCTGCTCCCACTGTTGGACATTGGATAAACCAACAATCCTCGTGTGTTTCGCGATATGGACTAACCGCCTCTCATGGATCCTTATCTCTGGCGATGTGATCGTTAACTAACACCTGCGAGTTTTTGTCTAACAAAAATCGTGATTCCCAACAAGTGGTATCAGAGCGTAGGTCACGAGTTCAATATATACTCAGCTCGCGTTGGGGGGTAGATTGTTGGAGATTGGATAAACCAATGCTCCCCGTGTGTTTTGCAACATGGACTAACCACCTCTCGTGGATCCTTACCTCTGGTGATGCGGTCATTAACTAACACCTATGGGTTTTTGTCTAATGCCAATCGTGATTCCCAACAAGCACATGCAAACTCGAACCCTGCAATTTCAAATTTATACAATCGATCATATCAAGAGAGAGAATATGAAGATGTGCGATGATGATTTCTAAATGAGGTTGACTTGAATTGTATTTATATGCTTCTTTGGAGACCCAATTTTTTCCTTTAGGTCAACCTGACCTTTTTTGAAATTGTGGGTTTTCACATTAAAAATATATTTTTCCTTGGCCAAATTAAATTCTTCCAAGGGAAAAGGGGGTCTTCTACAAATGAGGAAGGTTGTCCAAAGGAGGGAATTTGTCCCTGTGCTTCCAAATTAACACTCCCTCTCAGCTAGGGAGAAATTTCTTACTGCAACATATGTCCCATCTCAATGTGCGTCAACATCAAGTCAAATGTCATCTTTGCTCGTCTATTGAACACTCTCAAATCTAAAAGAAGAATAATTTGAAATCATAGGGGAGCTTAACCTACACCCTCTATCCAAGGACAATAGGTAGGATATGGATTACCACAAGGGTAAGTATCACACTATATCCTATTGACCTATGACAATAGGCAGGATGTTGATTACCGTGAGGTAAGGATCACAGACTATCCTATTGTTTGTTGATATTCCCAACTTGACCCTCAAGAGTTAGTGGTAGAACACTTGTGTGGCCAAATTGAGCTTAATATAACTTACCATAAATGGTAATTATCATAGCTAAATCAAGTAGCCAACACCCATTGGCCATATGGGTGGGAAACAAACCCAACAAGCCCAGCTTATGGGTAGGATGCCAACTGGGGTATACTCTGTGAAGACAAAAAAGATTCAATAGACAGGATATGACTTATTCGTGAAGGTAAGGATCACATAATATCCTATTGCTCGACAATAGATAGGATATGACTTACCATGGAGGGTAAGGATCATAGACTATCCTATTGTCTAGAGTTCCCTCAACCTCATGATCTCTTACTCTCAATTCCTCTCCCTATGAGATCAAATAGGAAGAAAGAACATAGCTCAGTGTCCTTGATCAATCAGGACCCTTACCGGAGAGGGTCACATCCATCAATCCAAGTTTATGTCTGAAGACCAATAACTTCCCTTTTAGAAAATCCTTAGTGAGTATATCTATTATATACTCATCAGTCAAAATGTGATGAAGCCTCACTACTCCTCTCTACACCATATCTCGAATATAATGATACATGATCTCAATATAATGACTCTTGTTGTTGCAATAGATCATTTTCGTATCTAGGACCTGCTAAAAAAACTCTCCAAATATCTTTCTCAACAATACTACCTCACAGCTAGCCATGCCAACAACAATATACTCTACCATGGCCATGCTCAATGCTACAAACTTCTACTTCTTCTCATCCAAGATATCATGGGAGAACCCAAACTAAAGCAACACCTTGATGTGTTCTTCCTATCAATAACATTTATGGCCCAATCAAAATTAGTGCATCCATGTAGCCTCACATATCTAGTAGTATATCTCATACCAAGATTGATCGTCCCATGCAAATATCTCAGCACGTGGTCAGCAACAACCTAGTGTGCATGAAGAGGCTCAATCATGAATTGACTCAAAGTGTTGACTGCAAAACATATTTTTGGATGGGTGTTCACAAGGAACATCAATCCCTAATAAAATATAGATACTTAGAGGGATTTTCTAAGTCAGGTCCAGCAGCATCTCCACATAATTTCTTGAAATTCATTTCCATTGGAGTGGCCAAGGACTTGAATTCTACCATTCCAAATCTTTCTAATAATTTCACGACATATTTTACTTGAGAAAGGAAAATATCACAGGGTATTTGCCACACTTCTAATCCAAATAAGTAATGCATCAAACCAAGATCCTCCATTTTAAACTCAAATGTCGGCTCCCTCTTACACTCGAGCATCAAAGGCTCACTACATGTCAAGAATAGATCGTCAGTATATAAAACCAAAATCAAAGGCATACCTTGGACCACTTTGAAGTAGAGTTTTGGGTCAACATTACTTCTCATGAATCCAAGCATCACCACGTAACTATCAATGTGGGCATACCAAGCTCTAGGGGCTTGCTTCAATCCATAGAGTGCCCTCTTCAACCTATAAACATGAGTCTCGTGTCCTTCACTTCAAATCCATGTGGTTTCTCAATGAATACATCTTGTAGCATGCCATGAAGAAATGCAGTATTCACATCCATCTGGTGAAGTTCCATCATTGGCTAGCAGTAAGGGAAACAATCAATCCAATGTTGGTGTAGCGGGAAATAGGTGCAAATATGCCAACATAATCTTCTCCCTATTTTTAGGATAAACCTCTAGCCACGAACCTTTCTTTATACTTGTAAATGCTTACATCAACTCCATGCTTAATCTTGTATAGCCAGTTCAAAGTCACAATAGATTTTACTTTGGGTCTTAGAACAACATACCACACATCATTCTTCATAATGGGGTCATACTCTTTAGTCATTGCATCCTTCCAGACCTACTCATTCACTCCTCCTTCAAAAGTGGGAGGCTTGGCCTAGATGATTGAGCTCATAGCTATAATGTATCTCTGGTACTAGCATGGCTTCTTGCTTTCTCTAAAGGTTAGGAACATGACTCTCATAGCATCGTGCAATGTATCACAAAGACAAAGAGTTCTCTTCCTGACAGGGGTATCACATGGAGAGGGATCCAAGGGGTCCATAGGCTCCATGGGATCATTAGAAATATCCTTCTCATATTCTGATGTAGAAGGACCTTCTATTAGGTCCATGTCATCATCTACCTTCTCAATAAGAGGAGGTAGAGGAAGGTCCCTTGCTTTTCCAAGGGCAACATCTTCATCAAAATTTATATACCTACTAAAATCAATTTTCCTTTGACCAGATATACATATTTTAAAGGCTTAAGAATTTTCACAATATCCAACAAATGTACTTTTCTTTTCGGTGGCTTCTAGCTTGTTTTTTTCGTCCTTCAGCACATGAAAATACATGGGGTAGCCAAAAATCCTTAGATGACCAATATCTGGCTTCACAATTGTAAACACTTCTTCAAGAGTTTTGTTATACAAGGCTTGATGAGGAACCTTGTTTTGAACATAGACCGTCGTATTTTTAGTTTCTCCCTTATTGGAGAATGTAACTAGTATCGGTATTCATAATGACCTTTGTAAACATGACATTGTATATTTTTTATATAAAAAGAAAAAGAAACTTTATTTGTAAAAGCATGGGTTTCATGCTCAAGTCTAGGTCAAAGCATGTTCTTCATGTTTCTAGGGATTTCTACATTAAAGAACATGTTTTGTCATGTATTATAGTCCCATTTGGACTCATTGTAACAAGCAAACAAAAAATGAGTCAAGAAAGAAAAATTATCCTCCAAGACCAAGTCATCCTAAAGAGACCTATTTGACCCCTCAAAAAAGGGTACAAATAAGAAGGACTTCAACTCATTTGACACACTCACTTAAGCAAGTTCAATCTACAATAGTGAAGAAGGAAGAAGAGTGAGGAAGACAAGAAGAAGAGGAAGAAGTCGAAGGAAGGAAGATTTCTTGAGAAAACACTTCTTTTTGTCCACAGGTGCGAAGCTATCTAGGGTTTATGTGTGAGTTTTAGGGGCCAAAATTGCAAGCTGAAATTGTGGACCTAGCTGCAAGGTTGAAAACTCTGAATTAAGTTGCTTTGATCTTTTCTCACTTTAGAAGAATTTGGTTCAATGGAAGAGGTATTATTATTGGGCTGTCTTGGTGCTTGGGACAAATTTGGCTTTGTTCTTGGGTCTTAGGAGTCTCAACTTGAACTAGTTCTATAAGAAGAGAAGTATTATTTTTAGGTTTTCCCCTTAGAGGAGTTTTTCCCTGGCTTGGAGCATATATATTGTGTACTTTGTCTCTTTTTGATCTTCATTGTTTTGGTAAGTGCTTAATGAACAAATAATAAAATGCCAACTAATAACACAAGTAATTTTTGAATTTAGACTTCTGTGATCCATATTCCAATTGTTGAACTATCTTTCGGTGAAAATCACATGGGAGACTTTTTGTCGACACGTTTTGAACCATCTAGTGTGGTTCATTGTCAGGACAAGATGGAGGTTCAGATCATGGCATCAAATTAAATAGAGAGATCAATGTATAGATCATTAATATCTTTAACGATTATGATATAACAACTATTTTTGGAAAAGAATGTTAGAGGTGACTTGAGTCAAAAATTAAGATATAGATCAAGAAAAAATTCAGATAAAAGAAGGAATTAAATTGATTTAATACTATCAAAAATAATTTTAAAATGCTAAAGGGAATTGGGCCAAATTTTAGATATAGATTTTAAAAATTTTAAAAATTAAATTAAATTAATTATATTTAATTTATAAGGTTAATGAATTAGATTAAAATATAAATAAATAGTAACTAGGATATTTATTAAGTCTCAGTCAAATATTCATAATTAGATCAAGGCAAATATATTAATATTAATCAATGAAATAGAGTTAATTGGAGCATAAATTCAATTTTTTTATTAAAATAGGAATAAAATTAATAATAAAACAAATTCAAACTTCTAAGAAGGTCAAGATCAAATTAATAAATCATAATAAAATTACTAGGAATAAATAAAATAAAAATAAAAATAAAAATATTAAGATATAGATTAAGTCAAAAAAAATTAGATTAAAATATAAAATTTATTCTAGATTTTAAGCATATGTGGTTCATTTCTTTTGAGTTTTGTCTCGAGGTATCCACAGTAGAAACCATATTTGTCAACGTTTCGAATCCCAATAGGGATCCATCATTAAGATAATGTTTAGTGTTAGTTCTCTTTCTAAAAACATGGTGGGAGAAAGAACCATCATCCCTTTTTGAAATAAGAACGTTTAGGAATGGTAGGATACCATCAAATTCACATTCCATAATATCAAGTAATTATCAAGTAAGGAAATTAAACATAATATACAAGATCCTTGATTTTCCAATATCCCCAAAGGAACTTCGATAGCTTTTGATCATGTAACATGGCTCGAGAAGCTTCCATGATAGACATGTTCTTTCTTTCAACCACACCATTATGCTCATGATTATATGGTACAATATTCTCTTTCTTGATTCCAAGCTCCTTGCAAATTTAACGAACTCATTTTAGTTATATTCTCCACCATTTTCGGACCTGAAAACTTTGATCCTCTTCCCTGTTTGATTCTCTATCAGAGCCTTCAAGTCCTTGAACATGTCAAATTCTTAGTCCTTATGTTTCAAATAAAATATCCATGTTTTCCTGGAGAAGCCATCAATGAATATAATATAATAGAGGTATCCAACATGCAAGTGCATAGGCATGGGTCCACATAGGTCAGAGTGGATGAGTTGTAAAATATCATTAGTCTTGTTTTTACTGGATGGGAATGGTCCCCTTGTCTTCATTCCACTGGCATATCCGAGACATACACCATCATGACTAGATGGAACATCAGGCATCCTGAAAATAAATCTTCTAACTTTAGGTAGAGATTCATAATGTAGGTGTACCAGTCTTCAGTGCCCTAGCTCACTTTGATGATTGGAATCATGAATCAATGCTTGTAGTGGTTTTCCGTTGACTCTAAAGATTCCTTCAATTCTAGAATCTAGATCCCAATTTTAAAGGATATCTCATGCAAGATTCCAAAGACCAGGTGAGGACCTTTCCTTTTACGAAGGAAACTCTCACCCCTTTGTATTTAAAGGCATATATAGATACCAATTTATTCTTTAATCCTAGAAGATACATTAATGAAGAATAAAATATTCCCCAAAATGAAATTTAACAGAACCAAAGCCCTTTACAAGATATGTAGAGTTGTCCCCAAGGATGTTCTTTATATTTGTCTCCCTCTCAACCAAATTTGAGAGGAATGTTGATACCCAAAGAAATTTATAGAAGCCCCACTATCTACCAGCCAACTATCACAAGAATCTTAAGAAGAGGAGCTAGAAAGAGAAAAAATAAGACTAAATTCAGATTGACTAGCAATTGCATTATTTTCATACCTAGAGTTCCTTGATCTCTTTTGAGGTAATGGTTGTCTTTACGATCATTGGGGGAATATATCCTTCTTCTATCATCACCTTTTCTTCTATCATTGAACCTGTTGTTTTTGAAGCCACAATTGTTGTTTTAATTGGATCTCGCAGCACCTCTCTTCTTCGAACAGTCTCAGGCATAGTGACCATGCTTGTGACAATTGTAGCATTCAATATACCTTAATATTATATTAGATTAATTTGATTGAAGGGTAGGATTTCTTGAACCATATGGTATCCCTTTTCCTCTTCCCTTCTTGCCTTGTGCAGCAAATTCAGAGGGCTCTCCTTCTTCATGTTTTTGAATCATCCCTCTAGAGATCATCCTGGTTTCTTCTTGAGTACACTTGTCAAAAAGCTCATCAAATGTTGGGAACTTTTCATTATTTCTAATAGTAGTAATGAAGTTTTCTCAAATAGGAGGAAGACTGTGAAGAGTGACTAATGCCAACTCTCTATCAGATGTAAGATCACCAGTAGTCTACAATTGATCCCTTAGTTTGGATATCCTCATGACATAGGATTGCACAAATTCTTCCTTGTTCATCTTCATGTCCCTGAGTTGATTATTCAAGGAGAGGATGTGATTCAAATTGTTGACCTCATACATCCCAACCATCTTATCATAGATGTCCTTAGACTTCTTCAATTTTCCAACATAAGTAAGAAAATGATCTTTTAGTGAATCAATAAGAATTTTCCTAGCTTTCAACTCACCTTTCTTATATTTTGACTTGCTAGGAGTAGGAGAATTTTCTGAAGGCTTGGGTAATTTTCCTTTCCCATATTCCAAAACATCATTTTCATCCAGTATGACTTCCAACCTAATATTCCAAGCAACAAAGTTAGATGAGAATTTTCTGAAGGCTTGGGTAATTTTCCTTTCCCATATTCCAAAACATCATTTTCATCCAGTATGACTTCCAACCTAATCTTCCAAGAAACAAAGTTAGATGAATCACCCAACTACTCAATATCCTTGAAATAAGAGGTAGACATCTTGAACAAGTCAAATAGGCTCCTTTAGCTTCTTCCAAAGATGATTGCTCTTGTATCTTCATTCCTTGGGCTTGTCTTCACCTTAGCTCTGATCCCATGTTAATTTCCCATTGTTCTATGCTTTAGTACAATCATGTTTCCTAAGTTTTTCTTTTATTAGCAACCAAATTTAATTGTCCAATGATAAATATAAATTGTATATAGAATAGTAAATGCAATGTACGATATACTACAATCAAGAGCAATAACAAGAGACACAGCATTTGGTCATAGACCAAGTAAAAACCCCACAAGGGGGGAAACCCTTTAAAATTATTCTTCTTATTAGATTGTCATAAAATGTTTAGCACAAAGATACAATGATTCAATTCATCAACAATAAAGTTAGTCAATACTTCGACTAGCAAAAAAAACCAAACAATCAATATCCAAATGATGAACCCAATAGTCAAATATAGTCAACGAGTCAAAGTTGTAATTCTACTCAAAGTCAATAGCAACGAACACCCTAGATGGGAAATGGTTAATAGTCAACTATCTTTCAAAAATATTCGATCAAGGAAACATCAAACTTGAGTCTTCCAAAATTGATCAAACCAGGTGAAAACAGTCAACAAACGCCTCCCCATAAATTGGTCAAAGTCAACCCTTTGATCTACAGAAACCCTAATTGTATAAATTAAGTCAACGCTAGTCAAAATTTTTTAGGAAAAATTGGTCAACCCTTCAATAAACTCGGCCTCCCAAATAGATCATAATTTTGGTCAAACATAATCAAAATCTCCATGGTCAACATTAGTTAAACAGAAGCAAAATAAAAGTTAACGTACCAAAAAAAAATTTATCTCTCTCCTCCCCGCACGTGTGAACTCGGACTCTGTAATTTCATACTTGTACAAACCAATCAGCCCAAGAGAGAGAATATTATGGGTGATGATGATGTCCAAATGATTTTGTCTTAACTTGTATTTACCATTGACAAATATCTCTTCCTTTTCTCTAATGCAAACTTGAAATCCATATGTTTCAAGGAATCTTTTTGACAACATTCACTTGAAATGAGATCAATGATAAAACTTCTTCTCGTTGGATATTCTTCTCTACCCCTTGTATAACTAGAACATCTTGGATCAATCAGATCAAGAGAGAGAATATGATGTGTGATGATGATGTCCAAATGAGTTTGGATTGACTTGTATTTATATGCTTCTTTAGAGACCCAATTTGTCCTTTAGGTCAACCTGTACTTTTTTGCACTTGTGGGTTTTCACATTAAAAATATATTTTTCCTTTACCAAATTAAATTCTTCCAAGGGAAAAGGGGGTCTTCCCCAAATGAGAAAGGTTTTCCAAAGGAGAGAATTTATCCCAAAGTGGCAAAATTAACAATATGAAATTGATGAAAAAAATCATAAATGCAATTACCTACGACATATTACAATATATCCCTATAAAAATTAGCAGGTCCAAGGTCACTTACATATTAAAGAAGGGATAACTTCCTCTGTCTGCAAGGTTAATAAGAGCTTTCTTCCTTTTACTATGTTGAATCTCATACCATGTAACCCAATTTTGTTATGTCCCTAGAGGTACACAAGATAGTGGGAACTTAGTATCATTATATTCTTGATCATTGTAAAGAGGAAATACTCATTGATTTAATGATTTAAGGTTATCATGTTTGACCATTTGAATACCTGGAATATGTGATTTAATGAAATATATCTTTTCTTGAACTAGATTAAGTATTGGCCTAATAGTTTCTTCTTTCATTTCTTGTAGGAACTCCTTTTGTAATAAAATATTTAAAATTGTATACTATAATATGTGTTCCTTCAAGATATATAGATAATTTAGATTCATAGTCCTAATATTTGAAAGGACGAGGAATTTCTGGAGAAATCTAAGCCTTTAGGTCAAGAATTCCATGATAATGTTCAACTTATTTTTTTAACCAGAATGATAAATTATATTAATAAAATTTGTGATTAAGTGTAGCATCACATAAGAGTACATCGAAAACTATAAGGCTTCTAATTAATTGAATAAACTAAAAAAAATGATTGGGTTCAAACTAAGTTCAAAATGTCAATATATTACTATAACTATATTATGCCACTAATGAGTGTAAATGTGCCAAGATACTCCCAAGATACAACAAGCCTTAATTATATTGAGTTATCCTCAGCATGTTATGCCAAATATGAATGAACCAATTTGTTATATAGATTCGCATCTAGGTCCTAATGTTTCCATCCTACCTATGATAATGTTAAACTTATTAGATGCTTCAATCACAATGACTTTTATTTGTCTCATATGCTTATCGATATTAGATGTCTTACTTCAGTCGTTAAGGATGCTAACAACATGTGACTTTTTATCTAGTGGGTCTCAATAAAAATAAATGAAAATTTGACTCAATGATGTGGCCTAGTAGTTATTGTAATTATGGAGTCGTATATCAAAAGAAATTTGTCATCAGATAGCTATCTTTAGTGAAAAAATTCTAGGTCATTAATCAAGTATCCTTCCTTACATGAGATTTGTTGGAGGAAAAGATATTTCAAAGAGAGCACTAATGTGAGACTATATAGGCTTCTCTCTTAAGAGAGAGTGCCTCAACATGTTCATGGAGATTGGGTTAGGTGAAGACTTCATAAATTCATAACAATTTTTACACTAACTATTTTGGACTTTATGTTCTCCATTTTTTGTTTTTTCAATCTTGGTTGAAATAAACATTTTGTGTAATGGTGTGTGCTTTTGGAAGCTTGGAACCTTTAGTTTTTGTTAAATTTGGACAACTAGGTCCAAACTCCATGTTCTGATGCTCAGATTAAGAGGCTAATATTTTTGTTGGATTCCTCTTTCTGAGAGGTGTAAAATCCATATAAAATAGTCTTAATCCGATGAGCAGAACTTATATTTTGAATTTATTATTCTTAATAAATTATATGTGCAAGGTCAGCCAGTTTTGTAATGTAGGCTCACATGCCCAACAGATGTGTCACACACCCTCATTGATGGATATAAATACAGGAAAAGTTGGAGAGAATTTCATCACAACACAACTCACATCTTCCTCTCTCATCCTAAAGAGTACGAGCTACCTGGAGGACAAATTTCAGCCACACGTGGGAAGGACGAAGAGGACAGACCGTACGGCTGAGCTGTAGTACGATTTTCTACTGCTAGGGTTTCGCAGAAGTTTGACCAGCGTTGACTTTGGTCAACGCTTGGTCCAATCAAGCTGAAAACTTGTGGAAGGTTCGATTTTTGAAGGCCGTACTACCTGGCACAAAAATCGAGGTCAAAGGGTTGATCATTTTGCTACTGCGTTGACTTTTAGCTTGCTGCCCCTGCGTTGACTTTTCAGTACAGCGTTGACTTTTGTAGAATTGACTTGGGTTGACTCATCTACTGGTTGGAGGGTTGTTGTGACACATGCTGGGCTGGCTGACCAAAGGAGACTTTGCTGGTTGAAGCATCCTGTTGACCGCCAAAACGAACACACACATTTTTCCTGTTTCTGATTTGTCTTCTGTAAGATCTGCTTATATGTTCTATCTGCATTTTGCTTAACTACTTGTATGATTGCTGTGAGAAAAGTGAAATTGCTCTTGGCATAGAACATCTACAAAACTTTACAGTTTTCTGTCAATTCAAAGAGTTCAAGGCTCTGGTGGAGAATCAGACAGGGAAGAAAATAAAAGTTTTGCGCTCAAATAATGGTGGAGAGTATGTCGATAAGGACTTCACTGATTTTTGCGCTAAGGAGGGCATCAGAAGCGAGTGGACAACTCCTTACAATCCGGAGCAGAACGGAGTAGCAGAAAAAAAGAACAGGACTATTGTAGAAGCAGCTAGGGCCATGATGTATGATCAGAATATGCCAAAATTCCTGTGGGCAGAATCTTGCAACACAACAGTCTATGTTCATAATAGAACTCCTCATCGAGCATTGGGCAAGATTACTCCAAAGAAAGTCTTCACAGGGAAGACGCCTAGAGTTAGTCATTTCAGGATATTTGGGAGCTTAGCATATTGTTGCATACCTGAGGAAAAGAGGAAGAAGCTGGATCAAACTGCAGAGCAAGGATATCTAGTGGGATAGAGTGAGAACACTAAGGCATACAAAATCTATCTTCCAGGGAGCAGGAAGGTAGTAGTTCGACGAGATGTGAAGTTCATGGAGGACATGGCTTTCAGAAAACTTGAAGAGGAACCGTTGGTCGGGAAGAATCATAGGATGAGGAGGTGCTGACAGAAGCACCTACTGGCAGAGTAAGAACGAGCAGGGAACTTCGTCAGATTCTGCGAGATGTAGAGGACTTCATCGGTGCACCAAGGAACAATAAGAGGGAGCAAAAACAGCCAGATAGATATCAGGTATTAGTTGCTCAGGATGGGGAGCCTGTCAGTTTTAGGACGTAGCTCAACATCAAGTTTGGCTGGATGCAATGGTAGAGGAGTACAACTCCATAATGGTGAACGATGTTTGGGAGGTAGTGCCAAGGCCTCAAGATAGATCAGTGGTAGGTTCGAGATGGATCTACAAGATCAAATACGTTGCAGACGGCAGTGTTGAGAAATACAAAGCCAGGTTTGAGGCTAAGGGGTATTCTCAAAAGGAAGGAATTGACTACGAAGAGACCTTCACCCCGGTAGCCAGGTCTACATCTATTAGAACCATGATATCTCTTATAGCACAGATGGGGTGGGAGATTCATCAGATGAATGTCAAAACGACATTTCTGAACGGAGTGATAGAAGAAGAGGTATACATTGAGCAACCAGAGGGCTTTAAGACACATGAGAAGAAGTCTCATGTATGCAGATTGAAGAAAGCCTTGTATGGGCTGAAACAAGCACCTAGAGCATGGTATGGTCGAAACGATGGCTACTTGTAGAAAATGGGATTTGTCAAGAGTGACGCAGAACCAAATCTCTACTATCTGGTTGTAGAGAATGATCCTCTAATATTAGTATTATATGTGGATGATCTCTTCCTGACAGGATCATCCAGGCTCATAGGGGACTCCAAGAAGAATCTAGCCACAGAATTCGACATGAAGGATTTGGGACGAATGCATTATTTCCTAGGGTTGGAATTTTGGCAGCAAAAGGGGGAGATCTTCCTTGGGCAAGGGAGATATGCGACAGAAATCCTGAAGAGATTTAGGATGGAGGACTGTAGACCCATGGCTACTCCAATGATAACCAACTGGAAGAAGATTGATGCATTAGAAGACAAGGATGTTGATCCCACCTTATAGAGGCAGCTCATAGGGTCCCTAATGTATCTGGTCAATACCAGGGCAGACATTTGCTACGCTGTCAACACCCTCAGTCAGTTCATGGTGGAGCCGAAGAGGGCGCACTGGGTAGCAGCCAAACATGTTCTCAGGTATTTATAGGGAACATTCAATTATGGACTCTTGTACACTAGGAGTAAGGATATCAGAGTGAGTGGGCTTATTGATGCAAATTGGGCAGGAAGTTCAGTGGATCGGAAAAGTACCTCTGGGTATTGTTTCAACATTGGATCAGGAATGACCTCCTGGTGTAGTAGGAAACAAAAATCCGTGGCTGTAAGCTCAGCTGAGGCAGAATATATGGGTGTGAGCATAGCTTCATGTGAGGCCATATGGCTTAGAAAATTGCTTGTGAACCTATTCAGAAGAAAGATGGAGGCGACCAGAATCATGTGCAGTAATCAAAGTTGCATCAAACTCTCTAAGAATCTAGTGATTCATGATCGGTCAAAGCATATTGATATCCGGGGTCACTTTGTCAGAGACTATCTCCAACAAGGAGCTATATAGTTGAACTACACTCCTACAGGAGAACAGGTGGCAAATATCCTCACCAAGGCCCTTGGAAGAACAAAGTTTGATTACTTCAAGGAAAAGATGGGGATGATCAAGAATCTGTTTCAGTAGCAGAAATGGGGGTGATGTTGTCGTGCAATAGCAGTCAGCAGTAGCACGATGCAGCATGATGAGAAGAGGATGCAGTGCAGATGCAGTGTTGGGAAGAAGGAACACAAGATGATCAATGATAAAATAAATACTTTTATTAATTTCTTCTTTCAATAAATCAAGTACAATATATGTAGGGCTCCAACCCTAGATGAAGGCTCCAACCTATAATATGCCAAGCACCGACTTGGACTTACCAAGGCACCAACCTCTAGGGCTCCAACCCTATTTTTGGTTCAGGTTCCAACCTGGTTTCTTGAGGACTCCTACCCTATAGGGCTCCAACCCTATCTTCCAAGGCACCAACCTTCTCTCTATGAGGTTCCAACCTCTTGGGCTCCAACCCTTACCTTTACTTCGTCAAGATATGTTTGGTTATAATTCATGGCTCCCAATGTATTCTTCAACGAGCCCTGTCAATCTTCAGCGATGTCATCACTTAGCATCCACATCACATCATCAATGCTAACCTTGTTCTCTTAGAAGGTGTCACCACTTCTCTTCATCGTATCCAAACAATTTCTCCAAGATCACCTCATGATGGCTAGTGCATCATGTCCTTCAATGTTATCTCCAAGATTAGTCAAGGCTTCTTAATAAAATGTCTTCAAATGGTTGCAAGGCAAATCTACAAAGGCTTCTTCAATATGCTTACACACCACTCTTAGAGCGTTCTTTAACAGGCTATCAAAACTTGGAGTGTCCTTCTGACTTCAACTATGCTTCAATATAGGATTAACCTTCAATCAAGACTCATGCCTGCTTCACACAAGCTCCAAGATCTGATAGGTTTTCAAATGCTTCAAATAACTGTCCAAACTAAGTCTTCAAACCTGCTATAAATCCACCTTCAAAAGGTCTTCAGTGTGCTACAAAAGGGTACCTGAGAACTGTTTCAAAAAGACTTTCAATTGTTGCTATCGCTGGTCCAAAACTGGCTTCTAACAGCCTTAAAAGGTGCTCCACAAATACCTTCAATAAACTACTATAAAAATCTCTCCCAAAACTTCCTTTTAAGTTTGAGAAACACTGCTTCAATATGGTGTTAAGGTCTGCTCTTTAGTTATGCAGAATATGTTCCAAGGTGAGACTAATCACAGGAGGCTCCCACAGCTTGCTGCACTAGTAACAGCCTTCTGCAATTGAAGACCGAGCTCCTTTAAGTGATTGTGTCACTGATTCGAGTCACTGACCACAAGACTGTCCGAAAATTTGCCTCTACAATCCAAGTTCTGAAGGTGACAGTCCACCACTGTAAAAGGAGTTAACCCAAACAATAGATCTTCAAGTTTTCCTCGGCTTCCTATAGTTTCTATCTGAATTCATGTGCCTTTCACCGAAATTTCTTGCATGAAATGAGTGTTAAGGCCTGTATTAATAGTGATTTCATATTCCAAATGAAGGAACACATTCCTTGACTAAGAGGCCGACTTGCATGAGTGAGTGTAGGTCTGCTTGCAATAAAATATATATTTCTCAACTTAAAAATTCATTTTCTCAGCAACCACTCGGAGTTTCAGGGCCAGTTAGGGCTCATTAGAAAGACAGAAAAATCCACTTTAAGATGGTCTAGGTCCCATTGAGAAAAGATGCCTCTAAGGTGGCAAAAATATTTTTTCTTTGTGACTGTCCTTAAATTTTATGCATAAAAAGTTTGGGACAGCATGAGTAATGTTTGGGACAGTATGGCTTCTCTATTGTTTGGCTTCTTCATCATCATAGGATCATGTAGGACATCCATGTCATCATGTTATTATCCAGCAATGAGTGTATCATCCCATGTCATCATATAATTGTGCAGTGATATGTCATAGGCAGCATCATTAGGAAAGTTCCAAGGTAGTCTTCCAAATCATCAAATGAGATCTTCCACATCATCATCTAGTCTTCCAACCATGTTATCAAGACCTCATCAAGTGCCATCATCAAGTGTGGTCATTCATCAAGTGTAGTCCTCCATATGTCATCAAGGGTTAAGGTCTAGATCATCAAATAAGGCACATGATTGGCATTTGGCACTTCTTAAGACTTCTTCATTAGAGGCTTGACGTATTAATTGATGGCATCCTTGTCAAACAAGAGTCATGACATCATCATCTGCAACCAGGCATCTCAAGAATATTTGCCATCTCGGCCAATGCCATATTGACATCAATGGCAACCTTGATTAACAGGAAAGGAGGGTGAATTCCCTCAGATATTTTTGGCCAGTATTTCTCTAAGATAGAAACGCCAGTTTGGTATCGTTTTATTGTACTCATAATTTTTGCTACATAATAATAATAAAACCTTCATTTGCTGCACCGGTTTTCCCACATTGGGTTTTTCGGGGGACAATTTTTCCAAAAATAATGGTGTCAAAATTTCTGTGTGCTAGAATTTCTCAATTTCCAGATTTTTATTTTCCGCGGTATTTTTATGGTGAAAATTGCAGTGGTGATTTTATTTATCGTTTGTCGTAGCAAATAAACTGCACAATTAAATTTACAATTAGAAGAATAATTTCTAGTCGCTGCAATAGATGAAATTTTCACACTAGGATACAAGATTAACCACCAAGTTGGGACAAGGGAACAAGAGTATAGACCAAGCCCATTCTTTCTGCCAAATCCCCCCACTAATCCATGTCCACCTTGAAACATATGATTATAAAAGATGGGCGAGGCCACATAATGGCTAGCTCAAGTGGCAGAGAATGGTGGCACATCAAGCTATCTAGTCACTACAAGGGGTTGTTGGCAGTCGGCTGAAGACAAAACTAAGAGAAAAATTCTCCTACAGGGGTCACCCACTAGTGGTGGGTAGCAAGACTTTGGATAATGCCTAGCATGGTAATATACATTGACCCTAGACTTAGAAAAGACACTCAAGGCCTAGTTAGTAACTGCACTCCGGCTTTGAAGGATGTGAATGAAGAAACTCAATTAATTATTCATCACACGTAAAAAGAAAAAACACTCTAGAGTGGCATTCTTACTAACCAGGTCCCAAGGGTCTAAATTTGTTACATAAGTTTATCATTCTAGTGTCATTTTATACAATTCCCCCATGGGGGTACAAAATTTGCATAGAAGAAGATGGAAGAGAAGAGAGAGAAGAAGGGATAAAATTTCCCTATTGGAATTCTAAAACTCTAAAAATTTGATAGGTGCTTTCTACATTGGGCCATGGGGTCTTCATTTCTGCTAGGTACAACTTAGCAGATAACAGTAGGGTACCATAAATTATTTCTTAAGGGAGGAAATCACTCCACAGTAATGCTTGTTATAATTACAATATACTTTACAATAGCCACCATTACATTGATTCTACTCTTTTATATAATTCTACCTAACCTCCTAGTAATTTTTAGTGAAGAAACCTTCTAGTAGGTGAAAATTGGAACCTTCTAGTAAGCCTTCTTATAATATTGCTTTCACACTATGTGGCTGCCTATCTATTATTATCCACCTTGGGAAGCTCCCTAAATACCCTACATTATCCTCCCTAGGTACACTACATAGGCATCCATTCTCAAGGCATATGCCCTAGAAAAGTGTGTACAAGAAGGATAAAATCACAACACCTCGTGAAAAGAAATAAGTTTATCATAGTAAACCATGAGAGTATGCCAAGGAGCAACTAATAAGCAATGAAACATTAAGAGACTATTAGTTTATGGGTTTCCCTTTTCATGAATGCACAAAGGATCAATCAATTGTCTGCTATGCTAAGAAAAACCCTTATGAAACTCCTCCACATGCTAGATACAAGCCTCCAAAATAAGTGATGATGCCACGTGGTGAAGTTTAATGAAAAGTGTGCACCAAACCAACATATACCCACAAAAAACACATAACCTCTGAACACGACTTCCTTGGGCAGGGTCTTCAACCTGGAAAAGGCCTTATGCTATATGAGGAGCAACACATGGCAGTCATAAACAGTCAAGGGTTTTATGTCAAAAGATGTATCAGATTTCAATTATAAGAAGAGCAAACCATTAATGCCTACGGGTGTGCATTTTTTATCTTCTAATATTAATTTTCTTGTACTCTAGTCCTAATCTACGAGTAGGAAAACTTCTTTAGGGTATCTCTGTAAACCAAAATGGCCTTCAGCAATGACTATTGTCCTACATCTTTTCCGTCTCCTTGAGAAAAACTGTGAAAATTCTATCACTGCAACAATTGATTTACTTCTACTTATTTCATCATAAGTTATTTATGAAATTACTTCAACAAACATTAAAATAAATACAGTTGCAGATATCACACCGTAATATAGAAAACAAACATATGCACACATTGACACAATTATTTTGGATTGATGTCCCCGGAAAAACCCAATGTGGGAAAACTGGTGCAGCAAGGGAGGATTTTATTATTCAGCGATTTTCTTGTATAACAGGGTGCCAAACTAGCTTACCCACAAAGAGACAAACTTCCAACACTTTTCTAAACCCAGCGTAGGCCTTACTGGCCTCTGCTACAGCCTGAAACCCTCTACGTCAGCCTACTAAGGCTCTGCGCAGCCTCCCTAGGCTTCTGCATCATTCCTGCAGCCTCTGTGTGGATGACGCAGGCCCTTCTGGCTTTGCGTAGTCTCTGCTACCTCTGTGTGGCTTCCTTTGGCTCTGCGTCTGCCTCTTCTACGCTAATCTCTCGTCTCTCTATTCTGTACTTGCTGCCTCTTGATTGCTCTCTAGACCACTGGTTCAATTTCTCAGCAAACCTCACTCCAGAAATTGAACTGACTGGTCTCCCTCAGTGTGTTCTCCAAGTGCCCCTCAAGCCTCCTCTTATACTTTTCCTATTGACATCTCAATGACCGAGATTAAGTCCCAAATCAACAAGTAAGATTAGATCTGTCTTGATCCATGTCTTTTGGACCATTCTAACACAGATTCATATTAATACACATTAATATTTTATTTTCCCTAAGTTTAGACTTAGGGACTCCATTA
>APFE031009225.1:0-12940 GCA_000404065.3 Pinus taeda
TATTTTAGATCTCTCTCTAGGCTCGTTTAATGAATATAAATATATATTTATATATTTGTTTCATAAATCACATAATTATTCTCTCGTATACAAATTATGCATGGGGCATATCCTATACAATTGCTTCCCTCTATGATTGTTGTGGTGACATTCTGATATTCATTTGAGGGTATATAAATCTTGAATGACAGAATAGGTTCACATTTTGCAATTAACATTGGAAGCCATACACATGTTTAATTTTATACTCTATCGATACGCCAGATACACTTCTTTTTGTAAAGTTTACTAAGCACGACATGATGCTAATTAACTAAGAAGTAAGAAAGGCTATAACTTTTGATACCTTTAATCTTGTTCTGAAATACGTTATCTTCATGTTTGAAATATTAAAATTACCATATTGTTGTTAGCTTTGACTTAAGCCTAGTGCTAGAACCATATCCATTTCGACGCTTACAACCTAAGTTATATAGTTGGAAACCGTTGGCAGTGCTATACTATGATTGTGAAGCCCCTCCGACGGGGATCCACACTCATATAGTTCCGTCATAACTTATTATCTTTTTCCTATACGACTATCTTCCCTTTCACAAACCTTATTAGTTTGTAATGTAATGAAATAAATACCTTGGGAATTGTAACCCCTCTTTCCATATTTATCCATTTTAACCCGCTTTCCCAAGGTGAACATGAGATGAGGGATAATATGACATTATTGAACTTTCTAATCGTATTTAAGGAAGTAGAATCAATAACTTGAAACTTTACTTGTTACCCTCAAGTGTTAGAAGACCCCTAGAATCTAACCAACTACTCCAGGTTCTGAACCCTTTAGTTAACTTTCATTTTCAGTGAACTATAGCCTCAGTCGTTCCCATGACAAGGAAATACAGTGGTTGTAACCCTCTAGTCGCTCCCATGAGCCTGCAGTCTAATTTACTTAGTATTATGCTAGCGACCGTGAGATCTGAGGCATTTTTCAGGTCTAGTCACCAAACCATTGCCCAAAACTTAATGAAACTTTCCAGAATGATAAATGACACAAGAGCAAATGCTCTAACACAAAACTCAGTTAAAAGCTTAATCTAACTCGGCCTAACCATGACAATAATTTTGTCAAACACGTGGAAAACATGAAATCTACAGGTCATGAATGCATATCTGAACATAGAGATCTGAAACTTATCTGATGTTTACCAAGAAGGACTAGTGCCCTCTCACAATAGTTTCCATAACATCAATTAGAACAGGCATTCATTAACCAATGATTTACAAGTAAAAACATGATAAGAGTCATAAGTTGAATTTTTCATAAAACCATGCTTATAACTCGCATATAACCAAATAGATAACAATGATAGAACAACCATTAAAGCCACATAATAACAAGTATAATTACTCATCAATTACAAAGGGAAAGAGATCTTATCATTCATATGAAAAATCCAACCAAGTCGGGGATTTCCATGTACCACCCAACCATGGATTGAGTTGAACCAAATCTTTCTTTCAGCCAATCACCCCCATTCCATATTCCAAGCATGAATGTGGGATAAACCAATCCATAAAAGAACAAGGGAATCCAAAGTTAAACCACCTCCACCCTCACACTACCATGATTTCACCTAAACCAATCCCAATATCACAAAACCAAACCGAGCTTAGATGCCTCATAATCCCTTCACCATCCCTTGAGGAATTTTCCTATCTCCACCCACCTGTTGAGGGCTTCCCAAAGAAAAACCATCTCCACCCCCAACCCTTGGGATTTTTGTGAGACCACCCCACCAGGATCCAAAATCTTCCAACAATCCAAAACTCAACCAAGAATGAATCCCATCACACCTTGGCTATCCATAAATGGTAAGGCAAGGGAAAAAACCACTGTCAAAACCTGACAAAACCCATGCCAATGACAACAAATGAACCAAATACACATATGCATATACCATGCATGCCAAAACTAGCTAGGAAATCATACATGCAACTTGTTACCTGCAAGTATTGTCGTTGAAGCCGCTTGATCCAACTTTTCCATGTTTGATATTTTCCTTTTCTTTCCATGTCTTTCTTTTGATTTCTTGGTCTTTCCTTTGCTTGCTTGCTTCCTTTCTCCTATTGGTGCTCTCTTTTCTCTCACGCTAACTCCAAAGTCAAACTGATAAAAGGCCCCCCAACTGATGCTCTGAATCCTTTTTATTATTGATGCCTCTAATTTCTTCATTTTTCCTTATTTTCCTTCAATTTACCCCTCACTTGCAACATGTGACCTTTCACCTCTCTTTTTTCCTAATTTCCTTATTTTCACAAATAAAAAGTCAAAAATGCATTTTTTCCTTTTCTTGGCTTTTGTCATTTCCTTTTCCTCTTTCCTTTAGTAATAATAACCAAATGAACACCCACTAGGATGTTTTTCCCAACATTTGAATGCATGTTCCATGACCTTGATCTTATTTTGTCTTTATTTACTTTATTACATAAATTTTTAACCCAAGATGGTTATAGGAATTCTCTTGAATGCATAGTTGTCACACTGCATTTAAGTTTTTTTTTAAATCTCATAGAAAACGCTCCACCATTGATGGCCTAGGGCTTAATCTAATGGCATATAATTTGGTAGGGCGATTAAGGGATAACTACCCTCCTCCCTCCACCTCCTGCTTCCCTCATTGTGTTTTCAAGTTTCCCAACTGAGCTTTGCCGCCTATGTCAAGTCTTGTCAAGTCTTGGCTTGGAATTGGTTTCCTCTCCATACAAGACTCTGCAATGGTTAACACAAGTATGCATGGTACTGCTTCAGCGGTAATTATTCGTACCCATGCATTTCTACTCAATTCCTCACTTATGTGGTTTTTTCTATGACATTTTCTGGGCATAATCGATAACCATGCCAAGTTTGTTGTCCCTTGGCATCAATGCAAGTACTGGTTCAAAAAGTTTCAGATGTCAAGGTATTGAAGATTTTTTTTTTTTTTTAAGATAAACCCTTCAATTTATCTTATTATTTTGATATGAAATTTCATGATGGCTAATACTAAAATCCTCATTTCAGAACATCTGATTATTCGGCAGGGTAACTTCTTAAGGTACGTATTCTTTATTTTCAGTTCCCTTCCCTGCAGGGCCCTGTTAACAACTCTTGGGCCAACTGGTTGTTCCTGTCCACTTGAAAGTTTGTTAGTTAGACTCGAGCCAGGGATCGCTTAGGGTATCATGAATTGAACTGTGACTCAGAGGTCAAACTTTGCATATACCACCTTATTATTCTTCTAATAGTCTATTTTCGTAAAAATACTAAGTCACGGCTACATGTATTATGTTTCCTCGCATGGAGGGTTTTTGGTTGAAGTTATTATTATTAACATTTTTATGCTATCACCAATTCTAAATCCTTATTGTTATAGCGTTTTTGGTTGAAGTTATTATTATTAACAGTTTTATGCTATCACCAATTCTAAATCCTTATTGTTATAGCCGCATGTAAATATTTTTATTTTTTTAATTCATCTACTCACTATTCCTGTATTTTGAAAAGGAATTGTATCTATTACATAGGTAGTTTGGTCGATATTATTCTCCAATTATTGTTTTCAATTAATGGTCTTTATTTGTCAACCCTAAGCCCAAGTTTGTATGTGGTAAATGTCGATACTCTCTATTTGTTTTGAGTATACTTTGAGTTGTGTTGATTATACAAAAATTTTCTTACTTAGCTACTTGTGACATAAATGTCTTCCTTCTTACTTGTCAAGATCTTACAGTCCTTTCTACTATAAGCTTCGTGTTATTAGTCCCTGCCCTAGCAAGCTAGGGGCAATAGTAATCAGAATACAAGGCATGACTATAGTAATCAAAATGTAACACAAGGACTATAGTAATCAAAATGAAAGGCATGGCTATAGTAATCAGAATGTAACACAAGGACTATAGTAATCACAATGTAACACAAGGACTATAGTAATCACAATGCAAGGCATGACTATAATAATCAGAATGTAACACAGGGACTATTGTAATCAGAATGTGGGCACTAATATTAGTTTGACCTGGTTACAATTCTGAATAATCTAAAGTATGTAACCCAAGGACTATAGTAATCAGAATGCGGGCACTAATATTAGTTTTACCTGGTTACAATTCTGAATAATCTAAAGATTTATTGCTCTTGATATATTTTCCTACTAAATTTTTTCCCACTTTTACCATCTTATTTTGGCAACTTCCATCCATCTTATTTCACCATCTTATTTGGAAACTTCCATCCATCTTACATCTTATTTATTTGGCCACTTTTACCATCAATCTTATTTATTTGACCACTTTTACCATCTTATTTGGTATCTTCAGTTTTGGTCTCTTCTCGAAGCAAGGAAGCCAAAACCATAAGTTATATTTCATTATTTTTTCAAAAGTGTCCAACTAATGTTGGCATTAATTTAACATATTAAATACCATAAATTATATTTCATTATTTCATTATTTTTTCAAAAGTGTTCAAATAATATTGACATTATTTTAACTTATTAAATGCCCTAAGTTATATTTCCTTATTTCATTATTTTTTCAAAAGTGTCCAAATAATGTTGGCATTAGTTTGACATATTAAATGCTATGAAATGTTGAACTGCTATCTTATTATAAGAGCGTTGATAAGGTGGTTGAGGTGTGTTGAATGCATGTTGCAGGTGGTTGAGGGTGCCAAATGCTAAATGTATGTTGCTACGGTGTCAAAAACCAAAGAATCATGCATGTTGTTGCAGTGTCAAAAACCACACGATCATATGTTGTTGCGGTGTTGAAAACCAAACTATCATACACTGCACATCTGAAGACAAGGTAATGTCACCGTTGCACCACTGAAGGAAGGTAAGCAACACCGTGTTTCACCTACAAAACCAAGAGAAAGTAATGTTGTTTAAGCATTACATTCTATGAATGAATTTAAGAGCTATTAGAATCAAGCTTTGTTTGTTTTTTTTGGAGAGAAAACAAACCTTGATGTCCCTGCAAATGGAAAAAACGAGTTGGGAGTGGAAAGAATGAGCTGGGAGTGGAAAGAACGAGTTGCTTTGTTGTTGGACCTTGCTAGTGGAAAGAACGAGCGGTGCTACTCTACCACTCCCATGAGCTTAAGTCGATTCCAGATTCCCGGAATATTCGGGAATCTAACAGACATGGGCGCGGTAAAAAAATTGACCATGCCCATGTCCGTCGGATTCGGGGAATCTACAATTGACTTAAGCCTTTCTCTATTGGTATTGGATGTCTCGATAAAACAGATCATTGGAACTCTACTAGGATTGGATGTCTCGATAAACTAGATCATTGGCACTTATAAGAACACTGCTTAGCCATGGGATGCCTCTGCTACCTTCTATGCTATTTACTTTGATTTTGCGGGTACTTATGGGTGCTTTCTCTATAACTCGAGGAATTGAATCTACACCTATATATCCACCTGGTCTTGCTCTTACCCTGCCTTCTTCCTTTTATGCTAGTATATAAACTGGAAAAATGAATTCCGTTGCAACCTATACTATATACGCTGGTACATAAACTGGAAAAATGAATTCCGCTGCAACCTATACGTATACAGTGGGTGATATAAGACTGGAAAAACGAATTTTGCTGCAACCTATAATGTAATCACTGTCAAAATACATGTCTTGGCTGACAAAATCTATGTTTATGTAATCCTACATTTCTCTCGCATCCCAGTGAATTTTTTCCCTGTGAAATGTCTATGGTGATCCCAATTTACAAAGCTCAGGGATTCGAACCTTGGTTCATCTGAGAGTTTGCCGAAGAGGGTTTTGGAAAATGAAATTGACTTTGGGAGTGAAATGATACATTTCTTTCATGGTTTTTCATTGGAAATTACATTATTTTTCCAGATTCTCTGTAATAGATATATGATTTTTTTTTAAGAACATTAAGGCATGGATATGTAAAAAAAAATTGACAGTTTGGACCCGTGGCATAGTTTTTCAACTCTTATTTACTTACAAGATTAAGAATATCATCTTGTTCTTATTCAAATAGATACTATTAATATTTCCATTTTATAAAGTTTTTTCTTATATTGGTCAAGTCTTCCTAGTTGTGGTTGTATACTTACATTCTCTAATAACTACAATACTTTTTTGATAACTGTTTGAAATTGATTTGGGCTACAAAATTTGATGGTTGTACCATTCTTCTTTTCTTTTCAATGTTAAGTGTGAAGCCAAATTCACGCAGGATTCTAGATCCTTCTACAACTCCATTAGTTTCTAGATCTCCATCGGCATTAGTTTCTGGATCATTCCAGATCTCCATCTAAATCACATACAGGATTGTAGATCCTTCTTCTACCTCTATAAATTTGTAATTTCTTTGTCCAAGGAACGCAAGCCAAGGCCCAAGCCTGTAATGTAATGCAAAGTGATTTATGTTCTCTAGTGATTTGTTTATCTATTCTGTTGTTTCTGATTAAGTAATCTTGTTGTTTCTCCATTTGTCTATCTCTGAAATTATTCTCTGCTTTTGCCTTCTAAGTCTCTGAGTATAAATATGTTGTGTGTTATGTATGCTCTGGTCTAACAACTGGTACCAGAGCTAGGGTCAAATATCCATTGTGCAAGCCGCTTGGTGCCATCGCCTTACTTTGGCAGCATTCGTTAAAACGTTGGTTGTTACCCCTGGAGCTGTTGAAGGATCTGTCCAGGAAAAAGCTGAGGAACGCCAAAACTAAAAGACAGTTGCTGCAAGAAAAACAAGATCGTGGACCTATATTGAAATGTGTTGCTAGAGTTTGAAACATGGAGATCCGTACGTGTTGTTGGAGTTGGAAAAGTGGAGATCGGTGGAGATTGGAGTTGAAACATGGTGTCCATAAGTTTTTTTTTACATCAAGCTTGCACGTATACGTCAAGTTTTTTCTCAAACCAACATATGTATGTGTGAAATGTGAAAAGGTTAAAACATTATATATGTGTTTATATTTATTATGAAACATATATAACTATATGTTGGAAATTTGAAAAGTATATTTTAAAAAGGAGCATGAATTTTGAAAAGGGTATTTTAAAAAGGAGGAAGGTCATTATTACTAAATTTTAAAGAGTAATAATTAAAATTTTATTTTTAAGTGGAGTTTTTGTGTTTTGGGGCGTGAATTTGATTGAAAATGGAGACAACAGTTACAAATATGGAGACATTGAGCCGAGCTAATTTTGCCCTATGGAAATCATAGATGGAGGATATACTGATTTTAAAGGATCAATATTTGCGGATTGAGGGCACAACAAAGAAACCCTCATCGATGACAAATGAAGAGTGGAATAAGCTAGATAGAAAGGCGATTGCAACAATCTGAAAATATTTAACAAATAATGTGTATTTCAATGTGTGTGGAGAAAAGATGGCAGAAGGATTATGGAAGAAGCTCCATGATCTATATGAGAAGAACACGGCATCAAACAAAGTGTTTTTTATGAAGAAGCTTTATAATCTCAAAATGAAGGAGGGTGCTTCAGTTGCTGAGCACTTGAATGCATTTAATATTATTACTAATAACCTTGCCTCTATTAAAATCATTTTAGATGATGAAATTAGAGCCATATTGCTAATGTGTTCTATGCTAGACAGTTGGGAAAATTTAATTGTAGCTATGATCACTTCAGCAAATACAGGGACCCTGAAGTTTGATGATGTTAGCAGTAGTTTAATGAATGAGGAGCTACGACACAAGTTAATTGCGGAAAACCAGGGAGGAGAGGCTCTAGCTCTAGCTGATCGTGGTAGGAGAATGGATCGAGGTCGGCAAGGGCAATCGAGATTGAGAGGCCGATCAAAATCAAGGAGAGGTAGAATCATCTGCTTTCATTATGGCAAACCCAAGCACATGAAGAAATAATATCGATTCTGGAAGAAAGGACAAAAGGATCAGAGGTCGTCTAGTACAAATCACAAGTCATCCAGCACAAATGAAGGTGAGACTATTGTTGTAGCCACAGATGGTGATGTGTTGTTTACTGTTTCAGTAGAGGATGCATATGTATATACATCTAGTAGCAGCTTTGATTGGATCATTGACTCTGGGGCATCTCACCATGTAACCCCGTGTAAAGATAGTTTTGTTTCATATAAAGAGTGCATTTGGGGAATAATCATTTTTGTAGTATTGTTGGAGAGGGAGATGTCCAGATCAAGATGAAAGATGGAAAAGATATATTGTTGAAATAGGTTAGGCATGTACCAGAAATGCGCATGAGTTTAATCTCTATGGGATGACTGGATGATGAAGGCTATTCGATAAGCTTTGGAAAAGTAGGCTGGAAAATTAGGAAAGGTGCATTGGTCATGGCCAAAGGACCCAAGGCAGGAACATTATACACATTGAAGACACTGATAGGAAAATCATATTTGGCTGTTGTCGCAAAAGAATGGAATTTAGCAAATCTATGGCATAAGTGCTTGGGTCACATGAGCGAGAAAGGCTTAAAAATCCTTGTTGGTAAAAAATTATTCCCAGGTTTGAAATCCTACAATCTTGATCTTTGTGAGGATTGTATATATGGTAGACAAAGAAGGGTTTCTTTCCTTAGAGGTGGCCATGATAGAAAGAAAAATGTGTTAGAATTGGTACACTCAGATGTGTTTGGGCCTGTTAACATCAAATCATTAGGAGGATCATCATATTTTGTAACATTTATAGATGATGCATCTAGGAAGCTTTGGGCATATCCTATGAAAAATAAAAGTGAAGTGTTCGGAATATTTCAAAAATTTCATGTTGCTATTGAAAGAGAGACTAACAAATTATTGAAGTGTTTAAGAACAGATAATGTTGGAGAATATTGCTCAAATTCATTTAAGGAATATTGTAACAGGTTTGGCATAAAGCATGAGAAGACTGTGCCTGGTACTCCTCAACAGAATGGTGTTGCAGAAAGGACGAATAGCACCATTATGGAAAAGGTGTGAAGTATGTTGTCCAATTCTGGTTTGGAGAAGAATTTTTGGCTAGAGCAGTCAGGACCGCTTGCTACCTCATAAATAAATCTCCAACTACAGCCTTGGATGGCGATATCCTTGAAGAAGTTTGGACTGGTAAGAATTTGAATTATTCTCACTTGAAAATCTTTGGATGTGAAGCATTCATAAATATTCCCAAAGAAAATAGAACTAAGCTAGATGATAAATCTATGAAATACAATTTTTTGGGATATGTGGATGAAGATTTTGGTTATCGTCTATGGGATCGAGTCAGACATAAAATTATTAGAAGAGGGATGTTATATTTAATGATTCAGAATTGTTCAAGAGGACTATAGGTGAGTTGGAGGTCAAGAAGGTTATTGACAGGTTCGAAGAGCAGCAGGAAAACATACCACCAATACAAGAAAATGAGCAACAAATTCAGGAGCATGAATAACAACAAGTGGAAAATGATGAACAAAAAGAAGAAGGAATCTTGCAGGAGCCTTTACAGAAGATTCAACCTGATAATGCACCACCACGGTTGGTTTGCAGATCTTCTAGGCCTCATAAGCCTTCACAAAGGTATCCTCCTTCAAACTATATTTTGCTGACTGATGAAGGTGAACCTAATTGTTTTCAGAAGCTTGTAAAGTCGAGCACAGTAAAGAATGGAAGAAGAAATGAACTCTTTGCAGGAAAATAAAACTTGGGAGTTGGTAAACCTCCCAAAAGGTAGAAAGGATCTACAAAACAAATGGGTGTATAGGATTAAGCATGAAGGTGACAAAAAGAAGGAAAGGTATAAAGCAAGGTTGGTGGTGAAAGGTTTTTCCCAAAAAGAAGGTATTTACTTCACTAAAATTTTCTCACCTGTTGTTAAAATGTCATCCATTAGAGTGATTCTTGGTCTAGTTGCTACTTTAGAATTAGAATGTGAACAGTTAGATTTAAAAACTACATTCCTTCATTGTGAACTGGAGGAAGAAATTTATATGGAGCAGCTAGAAGGCTTCATAGAAAAAGGCAAAGAAGGCCTTGTTTATAGGTTGAAGAAGAGTTTCTATGGGTTGAAACAGGAACCTCGACAATGGTACAAGAAATTTAATTCATTCATATCGGAACATGGTTTTCAGAGGTTGGAAGCTGACCGTTGTGTCTATATCAAGAGGTATGATCAAGGAAAGTATATCATATTATTGTTATATGTGGATGACATGTTGATTTTTGGGCATGATAAGAATAAGATCAATAGTTTGAAGAAATATTTGGGTAACGAATTTGCAATGAAGGATTTGGGACTAGCACAACAGATATTGGGCATGCGGATTATGCATGATAGGAAAAAGAAAAGGTTGTGGCTGTCACAAGAAAAATATATCAAGAAGGTGCTTGACAGGTTTAATATGAAAGATGCCAAGCCAGTTGGTACACCCCTTGTAGCCCACTTCAAGCTGAGTATTGAATTATGTCCTAGTAATGACAAGGAGAAAGAAGAGATGAGCAAGATTCCTTATGCTTCAGCAGTTGGCAGTTTGATGTATGCCATGGTATGCACCTGACCAGACATTGCATATTTAGTGGGAGTAGTGAGTAGGTTCCTTGCCAATCTAGGCAAACGACATTAGCAAATAGTAAAATGGATTTTGAGGTATCTCAAGGGTACTAGTCATTATTGTTTATGTTTTTGTCATGATGAGACTATGCTTGAAGGATTTCCAGATGCGGATATGGCTAGAGATATGGATACCAGAAATTCCACTACAAGTTATTTGTATACATTTGCAGGTGTAACAGTATCTTGGGTGTCAAGGCTATAAAGAATAGTAGCCCTCTCTACAACACAGAAGCAAAGCACATAGCTACAACAGAAACTTGTAAAGATATGTTGTGGATGCATCGATTCCTAGGAGAAATAGGAATAAAGTAGGACAAGTATGTGCTATATTGTGATAGTCAGAGTGCCATTCACTTGGAGAAAAACCCAACATTTTATTAAAAAAACAAGCACATTGACTTAAGGTACCATTGGATCCGGCATGTGTTAGAGGAAGAATAATTATCCTTGCAAAAGATCCATACAGATAGGAACCTTGTTGATATGCTCACTAAGATTCTACCACGAAATAAACATGAGTTATGTAGAGGCATGGAAGGACTCAGTGTGACTTGATGACTCATATTTGACATCAAGTGGGAGAATGTTAAGTGTGAAGCCAAATTCATGCAGGATTCTAGATCCTTCTACAGCTCCATTAGTTTCTACATCTTTCTAGATCTCCACTGCCATTAGTTTCTAGATCATTCCAGATCTCCATCCGAATCACATACCGGATTGTAGATCCTTCTTTTGCCTCTATAGATTTGTAATTTCTCTGGCCAAGGAACGCAAGCCAAGGCCCAAGCCTGTAATGTAATGCAAAGTGATTTCTATTCTCCAATGATTGATTTATCTATTATGTTGTTTCTGATTGAGTAATCTTATTATTTATCCATTTGTCTGTCTCTAAAATTATTCTCTGTTTTTGCCTTCTAATTCTCTGAGTATAAATCTGTTGTGTGTTATGTATGTTCTGGTCTAACATCCAGGATTCTTGAAACTATGGGATTATAATAGTTGTTATGATTTATAATTACATGTTCTTGAAAGTAGTTTTAAAATTTATATTCGGTCTATACTTCATGGTATAATTCTATGTTTCACCTATCATAGACATTTTTTTATTTGGATTGTATGAGCTTACATATCTCTACAGGATTTCTCACCCTTTGAGGCTGTACACAACCATTTTTTTTCTTGAGAGCGTTAATACCGAGTATATTCATATCGAAATGTTTCTTTTCCACATTAGCTTCGTCCTCATCCACTAAATTCATCTGCTACCCCCTTAAGGTAGGGACTAGCTTCCATTCAACCCCTCTTGTTTAAATTGTTTACCTTTAAGACATATACCATATAATTACTCGTCATGTGTTTTATCTTTTCGACTGTTGCTTATGTATTCAATTTTGTGGGTTATAATTTAGTGTTACTCATTATTATAATTCCTTCTTTTATCCAGTTCACATAGCTTTAAATATTATATTATATATTATATATAATATAGTATATATATATATAATAATATTATATATATAGTTTTTATATAATATAATATATAATATATATATAATATATATATATATTATATATAGTATATATATAAATAATATAATTCTCATGTATTATGGTTCTTGAGAAATAATGTTTATAGCTCCTTCCATATTATTATATCGCTTCTAAAAAGATCAGAACGGGCCTACACAAGGCTTGTCTTATTAGTCCTTGCCTTTAGCAGGACTATAGCTATTACTTGATAGTTTCCAGCCTATAAACTTATCTTTTGACCGATTTTTTTTTTCACCTATTCACATTTTAACCAAATTCCAAATTTTAATATTGGAATTGTCATTCACTAAAATTTTAACCAAGGTTTTTGTGTGAAAAATATTCCACTTCTTATTATAGCCTTCACATAGCCCAATGCAAAAAGATTGGGGTAACTTTTTTCTATGAAAATTTTTTTGTCCCTTGCATTTTAATTCGAAAGTTTTATCGAAAGCTTTATCCAATTTTTTTTTATGCTACACTTCATTTTATACCCAAATTTCGAGCACCACACTGCAGCAGTGATTTTTGCATGCACCTCTGCCAATTCGCTATCAAGTGTAGCAACACAGAGACGGAGTTGTGAGGTTTAGCCACGTAGCCTCAACACCTAGATTAGGAGATTAGGTGCTCCTTGTCTCATCACATCCCACCACATTGAAGATTTCCTTCTTCACAGAATAGAATAATTTCTGATCGAGTTATTTTGTTAAGCACTTAGTGGGGATGTGTGGAATTTTGGGTGGTAGGAGCCATAGCCTCCATATTTGTCTATGGGATTGATACAACACTTCACAGAAATGAAAATCTAATCTAAATTGCATTTTT
>APFE031009238.1:0-16700 GCA_000404065.3 Pinus taeda
TGTCCATTGAAGAAACTTCTGTGGTTATCAAATCTACTGGCCAAGTGATTGTAATCTCTATTGTTATTCATTCTTGAAACAAATTGAGAAGACTTTACCTGTGGCTGGTTGTAGCTTTTGTTCACTCTTAAAACATATTGCCCCTGATAGCCTTTGTTTGCAATATGTCCCTGCTTTACCTGATAGTCTCCATTGTGCTTTTACTCACTCCTTTTCGCTGCATCAAGATAACTTTTTGAAGTGGATTCTTGAGAAGTTTCTCCATTATAGCCCAGACCTGTCTTGTTTAGAGGGGAACACTGTACATTGATAATCTCATCCAGAGTTTCATATCCTTTGACAAACTTAAGACTAATAGCTTTTGTTTTCTCAATCTCTTTTCTAAGAGCAACAATTTCACCTTCTAACTTTTCAAAATGTTTTTCCTTTTCATCAGTTTGAAATTGTAGAGTGTCAATGATCATATTATTTTCTTCTATACATCTCTTGAGTCTAGTAATTTCTTCAAAAAGGTTATCCACATCTATAGCATCCATATAATCATCATCTTCAAATTCCATTAACAATTTATATTCATTATCTTTTTCATCTTCATCACTATTTGATAGACCATCACTATCTTCATGAGTGTAGTATCTTTTCTTATTTGCACCCTATTTCTTGTTCCATCTAGCAGGTTCCTTTCCTTTATCCTTATAAGGACATTTTGCAGCATAATAACCTACTCTTCCACAAGCAAAGCATTTAAAAGGTAACTTACCTCTGAACCTTCCAGAACCCCTTTGAAGATTTCTGACAAAGTTTGATTCTTCTTCCTCTTCTTCTGGGACGTGGCTTGCTTCATAATAATCTCCTTTGCCTGATGCCTTGAAAGCAGCTTCTCTTCTATCTGATGGACCTTCCTTTCTCATTTCATAAGCAGTTAGAATTCCATGTAGCTGAGACATAGTAAGAATTCGTAGATTTTCTTTTTCTTCTATTGCAGATACTTTAGATTCAAACTTGGGGGACAATGATCTTAGAACCTTTTCAACCACAATAGCCTCTTTTATTTCTTCACCTAGATTTTTCATACAATTAACAACTTCATCTACCCGAAGAAATAGTTAGCCACACTTTCATCATTATACATCTTGAGAGTCTCATACTGAATCCTCAGAGTTTGAAGTTTGGCACGCTTTACCTGTTCATCTCCTTCATAGCTCGTGACAATTTTGTCCCATATCTCTTTTGCGGATTATAGTGCATTACCTTCATGAATTCCGATTGGGATATACATCCTAATAGGGTACTGACTGCTTTTGCATTTGTTTCATACCTCTTCTTCTCGTCTGCATCTGTAGGAGTTGAAGGAAAAGCATAGCCTGTCTCTACGATGTTCCAAACTTCTGTACCAAGAGATTGAAGATAGGCAGTAACTCTTACCTTCCAATAATTGAAGTTTGTCCCATCAAAAACCGGTGGCCTGATAGATGCTTCCCTCTCGTAGTTGCTCATGATGAAAGATCTTCTTTCAAGCTATCAAGCTTCTTTAGAAGGACCTGCTCTGATACCAATTGTTGAAATAATACTGAGAGGGGGGGTGAATCAATATTATCTAGTCCTTTTAACAATTCTTCCTTATTTATACTTTGAATTATTTTTGCATATCAGTACCATAATAATGAGCATGAACAAGAAAATCAGACAGTCACATCAAAAGAACACCAGATATAAGGTGGAAACCCAATGTGGGTGAAAACCACCTGCTGCAATATGTCTCTATCTTCTTTCAAATTAGAAACTCCTTTTACAATGATCTTGTACTGGTGCAGTCCTTTACCAGTACGCAGGCTGCAACCTGCAGAGAGCTACAACTCTCTCTCGTTTTCCAGTCTCTCCTGGAAGGGAGCTACAACCCCCTACTTCTTTTCTTTCAAGGACCACTTTTCATATCAAATGATCATCAAGTACCAGTAAGTCACCCAGATAACCAGATCCACAATAACAGAAAAATAAACCCAGAACACCTTCTGCGGCGTCTCCTGCGGCACCTCCTGCGGCGCCCCCTGCGGCGTCTCCTGCGGTGCCTCCTGTAGGGTCTCCTGCAGCGCCTCCTAAGGCGCCTCCTGCGGCGTCTCCTGCAGCGCCTCCTGCAGCGTCTCCTGCGGCGCCTCCTGTGGCGTCTCCTGCAGCGCCTCCTGCGGTGTCTCCTGCGGCGCCTCTCCTGTGGCGCCTCCTGCGACGTCTCCTGTGGCGCCTCCTACGGCATCTCCTGCGGCGCCTCCTGTGGTGTCTCCTGCGGCGCCCCCTGTGGCGTCTCCTGCAGCGCGTCCTGCGGTGTCTCCTGCGGCGCCTCCTGCGGCGTCTCCTGCGACGCCTCCTACGGCGTCTCCTGCGGCGCCTCCACACTTCCGCAACTGCAGCGCTCGAGAGATCACCCTTCACAGATTCGCTTTCCACTTCACTTTCATATAGATTGAGCTTTTGAAACAATAACCCAATATTTCAGATCTTAAGATATTCAACCCAAAAGCATACACAAGCCAAATGATCTCCTTTGCTTTATATAGGCAAGCTCTTCCTCAAATCATGGACCAATACCACGGGCCAAAACCATAACAAACCAATACCATCAAATCAATACTAGGGATCAACACGTCTGTCGAGATGCCATGGTCCAAAAACCATAGGTTCAAATTCCAAGGACTAACTACCATGGACCAAAGGTAAGTTTTCCCACATGAAATAAACTTTTCTCTGCATAAAATTCCGTGAACTTTTCTCCACATGAAATAAACTTTTATAAACTTTTCTCTGCATAAAATTCTGTGAACTTTTCTCCTGCGTACTTCTTAATTCTCATCATATTGAGAGCCATGCCATGGGTGTTGCCATGAAGTACAACATCTGTAACATATAACCATACCAGAAACATAATGCCAACACAAAACCCATTTTGCTAATGTTTCATTTTGGCTCTTTTTCATTGACTTAATGCAACACTGAATTTCACTTTTTCCTTTGAATTTTTAGCTAGAATGATGAAATTTTCGACACTTTTTGCAAGGATTGCATGACGGGGCATTTGGCCACAGAAACCATGACTACACCTAAAGAAATCAACTGGCGACTTTTTTGAAAATTTTATCACAAATGACATTGTTTGGCTTTTCTTCAAAACAGAGTTTTGAAGAACAGTCGAACTCTATCCACATGACGATGAAACTCTCTGAATCATAACTTTGTAAGGGCCTCACTCTGGCCTGCATGGCTTTATTGGACATGGTTAAAGACCAAATTGATCAATCCCTAGACCTAATGACCGAAAATGAATTTTGTCCATTAAAGGACCAGACCTTGACTGTCATGGACTTTAGTGATCATTGAGAAAAGACCTAAGCCAGCAGGAGCCAGACATAAGGGGAAATGACTAGCATGACCTTTTCTGTCAGATTATGGTATACCCCTAGCGGAATGCAGCCGAGTGAATGGAGTGGGACCCCTAAAAATGAAATGCATAAAGATTTTTTATCTCTGATGGAGGACTGACCAGACCGACTCTAACATTGGCTCCAATGGTGGATTGTATCTCCTTGGAGGTGCCAAGAACAACAGATCTTTAGGAGAGCTAGACAGTGCCTTCGTCCATTGGGCTATGGAGTCATTATTTCGATAAAAAACACAGGACTCTGACTCATTTATGAAACTGAAATGACCAAAAAACTGACTTAAATTTGACATTGAAATGACTTGAAGACTAACTTGACAAACTCTAACAAAACTGAAATAAAATGGTATTTACAGTGATAGTGGAAGCAATGTTAATAACTCAGAAATGGTATCACTTGAGCAGCCGACCATTGATCGGCCCTCCTGGACAATCTTCCCCATGCATTTCCTTCAAAATAAAAGCATTCTGACCCCGATATGCTGCAATTTTAAAGGGACCTTTCCAGAGGTTCTGAAACTTACCGTGCTTACCTTTTTCCTCATTCCTTGCATCCCACTTCAGCACCACATCATCCAACTAAAATTTGTCTTCCTTTTCTTTTCTAGTTGAATTGTTGAATTGTGGCTTCTGTGATCCATAATAGTTGAAAGAATAACTTCATTGTAAATCACATGTAGACACACATTTGTCGACGCGTTTCGAACCAACTAGTGTGGTTCATCGTCAGGACAAGTTGAAGAAACAGATCCAGCTACACCTGTTAAATAGACTGAGCAGAGACTCCAACGGCTATATTCGACTATAGGACCCAGGCCAAAAAAAAATAAATTAATATTATTATTTTAATATTATTATTATTTAAAAATTATTATTAATATTATTATTATTCTTATTATATATATTTTAATAATATTATTAATAAATAATTATATTCATGGAAATAAGTAAAATTAGGTCCAAATAAATAAATAAGTAAAAAGTATTTAAAAGTAAATTACTTAATAATTAAAATAATAACCTTAGGTTGTTAGTATAAACTAATTATTCTTATTTATTATTTCCTTTTATGGAAATAATTACATAAATGAAATAAACTAATGGTTAATTAAATACACTAATACCAAATTTTAAATCAATATATAATCTTAATTAAAATTAGGTTGTTAGGATGGTAAGTCAAAAACAGTTATGAATTCATCTATTAAATTATTTGTTAAATTATATATATATATAATATATATTATATAGAGAGAGAGAGAGATTGAGAGAGAGAAGGAGAGAGAGAGAGAGTTTGTTAAGGTAAAAGTTAGATTATAATCTTTATTGCGTTAGTTATAAAAAAGGTAAGAATATTTGTTTATAAAAATCATTAATTATTATTAATATTAAATATCAAATTTTATTAAATTTTATTTTAATTTATTAATTATTAATAACATTTCAAAAAAAAACTCAAGTTCTTTTTATAAGTTATTATTTATGGAAATAGGTAAACAAAACAATTTTTACTAGTTTGAATCAAAAAAAGTTCAAATATATATATATATAATATTATATATATATATATATATAATATATAATATATATATATATATGTAAAGGATAAACTTAATTATTAAGATAAATTCATAATTATATTAATTTTAATTAAATACTCATTAATACATATATATATAATATATAAATATGTATATTTAATCATCATATTAGGTCTAGAGTTTTAATGTTAAATTTTCTTAATCTTCTCCTGCAATTTGGATGTGTTCTTGAAAACCTCTTCTCTGGTCTGCTGCAAGTGGACCATTTGATTCAACCTTCTCTGCATGGAATCTTCTTCACTGCCGGCCTCCTGAAGAAGTTTGACTACTGGGGCAGCAAGAAAGGTAGGAAATACTGTATCAACTCCATAAACAAGCTCAAATGGTGACGTACCAATGGATTTCTTGTGAATGACCCGATTTTCCCAAAGTGCATTGACTAACCTCTTATCCCAGCTCTTCTTGTTTATTTCCAGCAGTTTCTTGATGATGTTGACCAATGATTTATTTGAAGACTCTGCCAATCCATTGCCTTGCGGATGATAGGCAGTTGAGTGACCCAAAATGATGTGATATTTATGACAAAACTCTACGATCCTTATTGATTTGAAAGCTGCTGCGAGTGATTAACTTATTTGGGCAACCAAAGCAAGAAAAGATGTTATTTTCAAGGAATGAAATGATTACTGCATAAGTAGCTTGTCTAGTTGGAATTGCCTCGATCCATTTTGTGAAATAATCTGTCATCGTGAGGATCCATCTGTGCTGACCGGAAGAAGCGGGATGAATTTCACCAATGAAATCCAACCCCCATTGCTGGAAAGGAGCACTCACCTCAATAGGCTTAAGTGGTAAAGGCTGTAACTTCTACTTTCCTTAGAAAATCTGACACTTATGACAATGCTTGACCATCTTATATACATCAGCAAACAATGTCGGCCAATAGTACCCTGTTCTCAGAATTTTATTTGTTGTTGACTTCCGAAAGAAGATGACCACCACAGTCTCTTTGGTGGCAGTCCTCCATGACCTTCTTTGCTTCCTTTTCCACCAAGCAATTTAACAGAACGCCACCGGGATCTTTCTAATATAGTACGGAATTAAGAATGTAAAACTTGGCAGCTTTCAACTTGAGTTTTCTTGCTTTGTTTCTAGTCATGCCGGGCGTTGGTGACAAATATTTAAGCACATATATGATATCTGAATACCAAGGATAAAGAGCAAACATTTCAGATACCTGAATTGACGATCCTTCCTCATTCTCATCAGACATAGCAGCGATCAGATTTCTATCCAAGGCGTGCAAATTTGATTTGGCCATTAGCTTTTCCAGTCCCTGTCCTTTAGCCAGCTTTGTGGGCTTTATTTACACATCATATTCTAGCAAGGCTACAATCCACTTGCTTCGTCTTCCTTTCAAATCGGTCTGTACTAAAACATCTTTGAAAACAACGTTAGGAACATAGGCCAAAATATGAGAATGTAGAATATATACCTGGAAATCTTCCAATGCCTTCACAAGTGCAAGGGCTTGCTTCTCAATGATGTTTTATTTTAAGGCTGCATCTCTTATAGCTCTGCTGAAGAATGCAATGGGTCTTTCATGATAATCTCTTTTCTACAATAACACAGCTTCCATAGTGTGCTCCGAAGCAAATGAAAACAATATAAAATCCCGAGTGTAGTCCGGGCTAACTAGAACTGGAGCTGAGGAAAGAGCCAATTTGACCAAATTGAAAGATTTTACAGCCTCCTCCATCCATTTCACTTGGCTATCCTTCTTAAGCATGTTTGTCATCTCTCTTAGGTTTTCAACAAGATTAGGTACAAAGTGGCATAGAAAATTCATTTTACCATTGAAAGATTGTATCTCTTTCTTATTCCGGGGCAGATCGATTTGCTGAATTGCTTGCACACTTGCTGGGTCAATACGAATGCCATTTTTTGAGATAATGTGCCCAAGTAGTTTGCCCTCCTCCATGTCAAACAAGCTCTTCTTCGGATTCAGTGACAAGCCATATTTTTTGCACTTTTGAAAGATAGTTTTTAGATGGTACATGTGCTCTTCATCAAATTTGGAAAACACTGTCAAATCGTCCAGGTACACAACCAGAAAGACATCCTTCTCATTTGCAAAAGCCAAGTTCATTGCGCGTTAAAATGTGGCACCCGCATTCTTCAAACCAAAAGGCATTTTAGCGTAATGAAAGGTTCCCCATGGAGTGGTGAGCATTGTCTTGTCTCGATCATCTTCATGGACAGAAACTTGGTTATATGCGGAATAACCATCAAGTAGTGACATACGAGATGCTCCCACTACTCACTGAAGTATATGGTGCATTTTGGGTAGTTGATAGTTGTCTTTAAATGAAACTTTATTGAGATTTCTAAAATCAATGCATAAGCGAATCTCACCTGTCTTCTTCTGTACAGGCACCAAATTAGAGATCCAATCCGAAAATCTGATGGGAACAATGATTCCTGATTTGTACAACCTGTTTATCTCCTTTTCAATAGATGGCAGCAACTTTGGATTTAGCCTTCACAACTTTTGTCTAAATGGTCTCTGATTGGGCTTGATGGGTATAGTGTGCTGAATTATATTGGTATCATATGTCCTTAAGTCAGAATAGTCCCAAGCAAACACATCTGCAAATGAAGACAACAAACTGATATATTTGTCCTTGATCTTTGGTAGTAATGCTTTTGAAAATTTTAGCAATTTAGGATTAGCAACTGTTCCGATATTGACCTCTTCCACACCCTTCTCTGTTGGCTACAATGTTGGCTTGCGGGCTACATCATCTTGATCAAAGATTTCTTCTAAAGGTATCAAGCCTTTAGGAATAACGTTATTCTTCAGCTACAACATGTCCATTTCATTGATCTGCACCTCATCTGTACCATTACCTTTACCATCGCCATTTTCTACATCAATTGAAGTCTCTTTGAACTTGCCTTTATTTTGTAGAAAATTATCAATCTCCTCATCATCTTGGAAAACTTGCCAATATCTCTAATTGTCCGGGACAGTCGGACGATGCTTAACATTGATTTCGAATTTATTACTAGAGTTCATTGGGATCTTCAAACTACTTGCTGCCTTAGCAAGAGCATTAGCAATGCTATTTTATATACGAGGCACACATGTCAAGGTGTATTCTGAAAATAATTTTAGGATGTCTAGGACTACATTACGGTAAGCCCGCATCCGAGGATGCTTTGCTTGATATTCGCCTCCGACCTACTTAATCACCAATTCGGAGTCGCCATATACTAAAATCCTCTTAGCATTTAGCTTTCTTAGAATCTTTAGGCCAGCAATTAGAGCTTCATACTCAGCTTCATTGTTTGAACAATCAAAAGCCAACTTGTAAGATCATACTCACACGTTACTAGGCACTTTGTTCAGGGTGGAGAAAGGACTGAGTACCCAAATTCCAATTCTATTGCCATCATTTCCCACTGCTCCATCGAAATCCATGGTCCACAAACCTTCTTCCTCCTCTTGCAAGTGTTGAAAATCTATTTGCTGTGCTTGGTCTGCTTGCTGTCCATTACTTTCAGCTAATCGCTCAACGGTGCTCTGCTGTTCTTGTCCTTCCTTATTTAAAACTCCTCTGAAATTTTTTATTTATTTCCGGAATATCATCTGCTTCCACTAACTGACTATCGATATCATTGAAACTATCAGAATACAAAACAAAAGACTCTAAATCTGTATGTACATAATTAATTGGATGATTTATTGCTTTCTCCTTGCTTGTGATCATGTATTCCATTTTTTGTTCCCGATACAGTTTCCTCATTTGGCCAAACACCAGAATCGTTGCATAGGAGAAATCTAGTTGTAGTGTCCCTTTCAATTTAGCTACCCAAGACATGGAAAGAAGCATGCCAAACCTGGGAGGAATATCTGCTACAACAACATCCATCAAAACATTCTTCATTGGGAGCTGATCCAGACTCACAACCAAGTCTTTGATGAGTACTATACATCTAACTCTGCTGGAATCAAACAAATAGAGATCATGGTATTGCCGGGTGATTTCTAGACCCAATTTATCCATAATAGCCTTGGGCATGAGATTGTGAGAAACTCTGGAATCGAACATGGCATTATGTAACACAAAATCATGCAATCTTAAAGTGATATAAAAAGGTGGCACATCACTATCAGGAGACTCACCATTCAATGCTGGCCCAAAAATGATTTCAGGTTGATCATCTTCGACATTCACCATGTCAGACATTGGGTCGAAATTCAACATTTTAGCTACTTTCCCTCTATAACCGTTGTTCCTCATTATTTCAATCAAGGGAATGGATACTTTCAATTTAGAAATCTCATTCTCTAAATTAAAAGCGGGAATCTTTTCTACCTCTTTGACTGGGATTTCTTTCCTTTCTTTTTCTTTTGATACAACTTGTTGATGTGATTGTTCTGCTGATGGTGATTTTCTACTCTCCAGACCAACCGCCTCCTTTCCTTTCCTTCGTGTAACTGATGAATCATTCTTTGATGCTTCAACATCCTTCCTTTTCTGAATTTGTTTGACCGACACATCTCTGTTTCTAAGTGAATATCACTACTGCTGGGCAGACAGAGCATTCATATAGCCTCTCTGGTACTCATCTGATTCTTCGTCCAAGATGGTGTCATTTGCTAGAATAAAATCTACATCTTTGTGTACAGCCGAACTCTCTGCATACTCCTCATTCTCAGTGAGATAAATAGGCAAATCATCAAGAGTAAAGAGGTGATTTTCTTCACCTATTATATTCCCGTCCTCATCTGACTCTGGTCTATGCACAAAATTTTGCTGCAAAGGTGTCTATACTGGCTGTTGTGCTGTCTGCTCTTGGGCTCGCTGATCTCTCTGTCTTACTCTATATTATGGCTATTGCTGACCACGAAAGTTAGGATTTCTAAATTGTGGCTCCAGTTTCTCAAGTTTCACCCTTTCAAGCATCTGCTCTACCTTGCGAAGCAGTTGATCTACCGAGGAAGATTCTTATTTTACGGTGACCTTCTTTTCTGCCTTTTCTCTAGCTCTCTTGGTCAGCAGATTTGCTTCAACGCTGACCGCTATCTTCTGCATGTCTTCCATTCTAGCCGGTTCTCTCTCTCTTAATTGATAAGCCATGTCAGCATCAAAACCATCTGGGAACTTCACCATGGCTAGTCCCACAGGTGGCCTTAGATGATCTGGAATTTCGTTATAAACTGAATTGAATCTAATGTAATGGTCTTGGACCGACTCACCGGCGTTTCATTTGATTTGCTCATATTCAGCTAGAATTTGAAGAGGATTCTTTTTCACTTCCCAAGTGGTACAAAAATTGTCTTTGTAGGTCAGCCAAGGTAGCGATGCGTGCAGCCGGCAAAGAACCATTTGCTCACTTCACCTACAAATTTTTGTACAAAGAGTCTCATTGCCACATTCTTCGCATCAATCTCATGAAGTTCATAGAAATCTGCAATTTTGTCCACATGTTGTTGAGTAGTAACGCTGTTAGGAGTGCCATCAAAAAATGGGATTTTGCTTTGATAATCTACGGGCATATCATCTAAAACTTGAGGCAGAACAAGAGGTGCAAAACGAGCAGCCATCACTCTTGGTGGATTTGGCCTTGGAGGTGTTGGAGGAATGTGCACAGTTTGTAGGGGCCTAGCAATTGGAGTTTGAAGCTGTGCTAAGATGTAATTATCAATTGACCGATTAGCCCTTTCCGTCTCCAAGTCTACAAGAAACTGTGGATTGTGGACAGTAGAGTCAACCACCCTTTCGGATTTGGTTTCAAATAATGATAGTTCAAACTGCTCATCAAAATCTAGCTCTTCGAGATACTCAAAAATATCGAGGCATGAATGGGATTTGAACACAGGAGATATAGAGCTCTCTTGATGACGAATTCTTGAAATCAAATTGGGATTTTCGTAGATGTGTGGAGCATCTGGATCTAGATTATCCCTGGTATATCTTCTAGAAGCTAGCGTGCTATTGAGAAAAATCAAATGACACAACCAACTCACTCAGCCTATCAAATCCTAAACTTATCATCCGGAAGCTTAGAATTATCAAGAAGTGAGGGGATTGATTTCATTCCCCAGTTGAGTCGCCACTATGTTAGCACCTAAATCTGCCTTAGGTTGAAGGAAGGAAAAATTCAGGGCAACCACAAACCACGCTCAGTCTCGAAGCTAGCCCTACCAGAACAGGAGAGGGCTCTCTCCGAGTCACGATCATCGAATAAGTAAATGGAATGGTCTGAGATGACTTACAGTGAAATATTGATCTTAGGCTAGTAAGTAAATATGGATACAAGAAGCAATTTTTTTTTATGAATGACTGAGTTTCTGGGATGATATGGGACCAACAGACAACAATGAGCAGAGAATTTAATACAAAAGCATAGATTACTTCATGAGGCAAGATAAGCGGAAAGTCTAGCAATAAAATTTGAAGTAAAGGTGGAAAGGAAAGATTTTCTAGGAGGGTGAAAAGGGCATGAACACATGAATCCTTTTCAACAGAAGAAAAATACACAGCGTGAAACTTTCCCACATGCAGAGCAATAAAAATGAATTCTACCTTATCTTACTCAGAAAATTTCACTGGAAATGAATATGAATGAGCTATGAAACATAACGAAATGCATATGAAACATAAGGAAAAACACATTTGCTACACTCACAACCACATGAATCTCATGAAACAGAGCTGCTGCCTTTCATTAATCCTCTGTCAAAATATACAATGAAGAAACAGAGTTTCTTTCCCATAGTCTCCCATAAATCACAAGCCAACCAACCCTTTTCAAATGGTTTGCATACAATAAATAGAACATGCCATGAGGATATAGAACGACCAAGAGTTGGGGAGTTTCTCAAATCATTACAAAATGGAGATGGAAAGCCAACCATTAGCTACAAGTGCAGCGTTACAAAAATGAAAAATGGCTTGGGTGACCATTTGCCTTCCTTTGCCACTTGGATAGAAGCCAAACTCTTTAAACTTTGCCTTAGTTTCTAAAAAAAGTCAAATGTAGATGAGCGGGCCCACTTGGAGAAAGTCGTGAATCGAAATTTCGTGAGACAGAGGTGAACTTGGCCTTTTTCTCTATATGCACTGTGCCAATTTGGAGGTTGTTTTGAGGTACCTACAGGAGTCCAAAATGTGCCCAAGTGTGCTTGTTTGAAATCCTAGCCTGTCTACTTTCCAACCCAAGTGGAATTTCTGAATTTGGTGCTCATTTGCCCCTCCAAATCTTCATTCTCCCAAGACTGCTTCTTGTGTGTCAAAATAGGGGTAGAGAGGTCATGTTTTGAGTGTTTTTGACCTCCTAGAGAGTCAAATCATGCCCAAATTTCTTGTCAATGACTAGTAGTCATGATTTTGCATGCTGAATCCAAAAATGCAAGCCATTTCTAATTTAGAGCTCCCAATCCTAAGCATCGCGCCAGTGGCGCGACGCACAGGGAGAAAAAACCTGTGTTGTGACCAAAAATTTTCCATGTGACCAAAATTGTCCCAAATTTCTTGAAATTTGGGCTAGAGGTTCTCTAGGAGGTACTATGCTTGGCCACAAATGCTTCAGCCAAGATTCAAAGCTGATCTTGCTCTTTTTTCCTCTCTTGCCTCTTTGTCACTTTGCTCAATTTTGCCTTCAAGCTCCTTATCCGAGCCTTTGAGCTCATGTTCCGTGCCCTGTAATGATAAACCATCTGCCTCAGTATGGTTTTGTCCCTGTCAGCCTTCTCCAGCAGTCTCTCAAGGTGGATGTTGATGTGCTTGAGACAAGACTCATGGTCATTGTTAATCTCTTGCTCCAAGGGAGTGAGCTCGATCCTCCTATGTTGGGCAGCATGGTGATTCTCACAGATGCCTTGCAGCTCCATGATCTCATGCTGGTCCTCAAGCTATTTGTTCCTCTGCTCCAAATACCTAATGATCCATTTGGCCCTCTCCAAATTTAGTGACAAGTCTTGGATCTCCGTTTTCTGCTCTTGGATGGTCATCCTAAGTTTGGCACTCTCCACATCTGCATCATCATCCTGAATGAGGATGAAGTCAGCCTCCTGTTCACCTGATGGCTCCTCGTCATGCATGGGCCTCTTGCCCTTGTCCTGTACCTATGTTGTTGATGCCGAAAGTGAGGCCCCTTCCACCTCCGGTGGAGATAACACTTGTTTTGCTACTGCAAACAAGTGCCTACTGCCTCTCTGATATGTAACGAATACTGGAATAGTAGTGGTCTCATGGCACTCATACTGATGAGAAGGACCACCTATCTCATGCCCTACCTCTGATAATAACTGTGAAGTGCTGAAGAGGTCACGGGAGATGAAGTCCTCCCAAGCAATGCCCTGCAATCCCAACTGATGATCTACCAAAACCCGGATAAGAGCAAAGTGATAAACATTGTTAAGTTGCTGTTGAGGGGTCTTATGCTGCATGAAGGTGTTCATCCTCTCTATGTTCCTACAAATGAAAAATGGGAGGTTCATCATCCGTACCCTGGTAAAGTGCATGAGCAACCTGATGTGATAGGCATATAGACGAGAGAACCTCCCCTCACAACTGAAGTACTTCATGATCAATTTCATGAGTGGACCATATTCATCTTTCAAATATCTCAATGGAAGGACTCTTGTGAGCTGCCTCAAGAAAATGGCCTTTATGTAAGGCTCATAATGTTGCTTACCACCTTCTTTTTCTTCTGCCACTATTCTCCAACATTCGGTATGACGGTTGCCAATGAGATAGTTTCGGGTGTCAATGTGAAGGTGACCCCGGCCAAGATAGAGTGACCTCCATGTAGGTGAAGCACAAAAAGACAGGCCAACTCATGATGAACTCTAACATTAGCCACCCTTTGACAAAATTCAAAACATGATAGATGCTGGAAACATGACATGGCAAGAGGGCAGGCCTGTAATTCAGTGAGGGTAGTTGGCTCATCCCTAACATGATTGCCACTCTTGTGATGTCTCCTGGGAGCCTGTTCTTCTGAGGATGAATCACTTTGTGTCTCTATCTCATACTCTGATGAATTTTCAGATGCCATGACTGCTGTGTGTACTGTACTTGGGCTGCCCTTTGATGACGGTGTGAAACTAGGTGTTGTTGTGATATCTGCCACCAAGGGGAACAATGAGAAAAGGGAGTATTAGGAGGGGAGTAATATGATGGGAATAGGAGTTATGGGGAGAAGTTTTGTTTAGGGATATGTAGGGGGGTTTGGATATTTGATAAGGTAGGGTTTTGGGGTTTTTATTGACCAAAGAGTGGAGGGATAGAGGATAGGGTTTGGTAGTGTTTTAAGGTAGGGATAATAGGAAAAATGAGAAAGGGGGGATAGGGAAAAATGGCAAGAAAGGGAAAAATGAGGGGTGAAAACGGGGCCTTGGCACTAACACCACAATTTTGCAACCCTAACAACCATGACTTTGATGTTTTTTTTAGTGGTTGGTTTTATGAGTTTTGTTGCAATTAAACATAGCCATGAACCACCATAACATTCACAAAATTTGATGAGCAAGCCACGATATAGAGCCTACCTGTCGATTTGAGGGGTCTCACAAGCAACTTGAGGCAATTTGGCACAATTTCGGGCCTTTGTGGGTGTGCGCCGTGCGCCAAACCCAGTGCGTCGCACCCTTTATATGCACTGCGCCCTTGTCAAATTTGCACTATGGGGTGGCTCTGTGTGTGCCACACTTTGTATGTGCACCGTGCCCCTCTGTGTGTGCGCGACGCTCTGGAAAACGACTCCCACTCACTCTAAACACGCACTTTGCTCTCCTAATGACTTTGCAATGTTTCTCTATGACCTTGATTTGCACAATGACCTTGTTTTCTTGTGGAAACCTCTATTTAAAGACTTTGAAGTCATGGGTTTAATTGTTTCTTCTCCAAAACCCATTTTGCTAATGTTTCATTTTGGTTGTTTTCTCTGACTTAATGCAACATTGAATTTCACTTTTTCCTTTGAATTTTTAGCTAGAATGATGAAAATTTTGGCACTTTTTGCAGGGATTGCATGATAGGGCATTTGGCCATGGAAACCATGACTGCACCTGAAGAAATCAACTGGAAAATTTTTTGAAAATTTTATCACAAATGACACTGTTTGACTTTTCTTCAAAACAAAGTTTTGAAGAGCAGTCGAAGTCTATCAACATGATGATGAAACTCTCTGAATCATAACTTTGTAAGGGCCCCACTCCGGCCTGCATGGATTTATTGGACATGGTTGAAGACCAAATTGATTAATCCCTAGACCTAATGACTGAAAATGAGTTTTGTCCATTAAAGGACCAGACCTTGAATGTCATGGACTTTAATGATCATTGACAAAATACCTAAGCTAGCAAGAGCCAGACATGAGGGGAAATGACTAGCATGACCTTTTCCGTCAGATTATGGCATGCCCATAGCGGAATGCAGCCGAGTGAATGAAGAGGGACTCCTAAAAATGAAATGCATAGAGAGTTTTAATCTTTGACGGAGGACTGACCAGACCGACTCTAACAGAACCTGTACCACATCATGGTGAAAGGTAAGTTATTGATTATTGTACTTTTTGTTGATGATCTCATATTGACTAGAAATGATCAGTTGACCATGTCTTGCAAGGAGGACCTTGTAAGAGAATTCGAGATGAAAGACATGGGTCTCATGCAGTACTTCCTTGGCATGGAATTGTGGTAGAAGGATGGGGAGTTGTTTGCATCTCAGGGCAAGTATTCCAATGAGATAGTTAGGAGATTCCACATGGAGAAGTGCAATCCCATGCAAAATCCTCTAGCAGGTAACTAGAGGAAGGAGGTTGCTACTTCATGAGAAGTAGTAGAGGCTACTGTGTACAGGCAACTTGTGGGTTCACTGATGTACTTAGTGAACACACGACCAGATTTGTGTTGTGCGGTGAACCAGCTGAGTCCAGCAATGGTTTATCCTACCAATATGTTTTGCCAAGCGGAAAAGAATATATTGAGATACCTTAGATGCACATCTCAGTATTGATTATGGTACAAACAGACAAAGGGATTGAAGCTACAGGGCTTCACTGATGTAAATTGGGTAGGGACTCGTTCAAATTTGAAGAGCACATTAGGAGGGATTTTCAACCTTGGGTCAGCGGTAGTTTCTTGGTACAGTAGGAAACAAAGGTTGGTTACACTCAGTTCAACAGAGGCAGAATACATGGCTACAAGTCAGGCAGCATGTGAGGCCATCTAGATGCAGAAAATCCTACTTGGTTTGTTTGATGAGAGGATGGATCCAACTATGATCTTTTGTGATAATCAGAGTTGTATCAAATTCTCTGAGAAACCGATATTTCATGATAGGCCCAAGAACATCGACATCCATGTAGGAATTTATAGGGTAAGTTCCTCAGACAGAACACCAAAAGGACACCGCTCACAAACAGATCACAAATCAATACACCAGTATTTTGTCGTGGTTAAAACCCTCAAAGAGGGAAACAGTCCACGGCCTGTGCCAACGTGGCTACTACAGGCAATTTGTTAATAAAAGAATGAAAATTTACATAAGCTTCTCTCATGCACGGTTAACCTACAAATGACCCTCCATGCGCTTTAAATAGAATTCATGGACCAATCGGGTGTCAAGCCACGGATCAAGTGTCGGTAATACCGAGGAGAGAATGAAACGTCGGATCACTACATATCGTGACTGTCGGATTGTAAGTTACAA
>APFE031009244.1:0-12044 GCA_000404065.3 Pinus taeda
AGGGTCCAAACCCTTCTTGGAGTTTCTTTTGCTCCTTCAACCTGCAAAATAATCAATTCCAGAAAGTACAATAGTATATGGACTAAACATCATAAAGAAACAATAGTATATGGCTAGTTAGTTATGCCATTAAACAATCGTTCATATATGAATCATAACATGGATATCATAAACATGAAGAAGATTTATATCAGGAACAAAGACATGTGTTTCTTTTATTATAGACAAATAAAGTACATAAAGGAATAATTTCACCTGATTTGTCCTTTCTCAGGCTCCAAGCGGAACCGTCCTCCGGATCCATCCAATCTCAAGCATTTAACAAACTCCTTACATGACTTACTCCATGATATCTCAAGTAGTAGATAGAAATAAACACACAAGGAAACAAGGGTTTCCTGTAAAATGGGGGAAGTGCAGGAGGCACTAGGATCTTTAGACCTGATTAGGGAAATCTCAGCAAAGTAATCTTTCTCTCTCTTCTCTCCTTCCTTAGGCCTTCCCATTGAAGCCTTTTATACTTCTCCCAAAGTAGTTTTTTAGTTGGGAATTCATTGGGAACAGTTTGGCCACGACCACTAACAAGTAATCAACAGGTGAAACCCGTGATCTCCGCTCGAAATTAAGGAGATTTATTTCTTTTAAGTGTTTTAAGACATATATGTGTGTTGGATATACACAGACCCGCATACACATGTGTTTAGCTCAGGGCAATGTCACGTATAGGCAGTAAAACACTGTTTTTAAATTTTTTTGACCAGGTTTGGAAGGAGGGGTTGCCCTATGCCTTAAGTGCAGCATCGCAAACCTCAGGAGTGATATTTGGAACTATAACAATAGTATGCGTATCAATGCAGAATCTCATTTGTCCCAGGAAATTCAATTACCTACCTAGTAGGGTTTAAGGCCCCTTAATTAAATGTCATTCAGAAAGATTTAATAACTAACCCCAGTCTAACCCTTCGTTAATTCTTTTTTAGCAAAGCCTTATTACTCAACTGTTCAACCTTTATAAAAACTTTGGTTAATCCTATACCCACACATATTAACAAAAACCCAATCTATGTGCCAACTCATCATATATCACAATCATGGAGATTCAAAGGACTCTTAATAATATGCATTTAGAACTCACGATTTGTGATATGGGATTGCTCTTTCCACTACTGATTTCATCCATCAGATCAACGGTTATTGTAATATTGCAGATCACACCAACATGTGACATCATCACATTCCTATGACTCCTCCTCTCACATGCGATATGTGATAAATACAACCAGACTCCAAATAAGATAAAACCACATCCATAACCTTGTCAAGTCAGCTTTGTTCCAGGCCTTATCGGCTTCAATCTCGACCGTTGAACTTACCTTTAATCCAAAGGCTGATAGTACCCCCAATCATCACACATTAGAAATCAAAATTTCCTAACCTGCGGTTCATGAAATATTATGATGTGAAACTAATCACAGATCACCCACCATTTGATCAAGGCAAACATGATCTAACGGTCAATAACGATATCACACGAGAAACTTGCGTGACACTTAACCACCCTTACGAAGCTGAAAGGATTATAAATCCTCAATCTATAAAAGTTTAGGTCCGCATTCGAATCTAAATTCTGATCACTTTATGGCCTGATCTCCATTGGATAATGGAGGCCATGAAATCCTACAGTCTGTGGCCCTTCAACTAGAACATGGATTAGCAAACACTCAACCCCTGTAGTTGATTTTGACGTAAGCATTTGAAAGTGAAATCAACGACTGGGATTTAGTACAAGACATCAGCCACGATGAAGGAAATTTGTTCTCTCCTACCCCCTACACAAATGTTGATCACCATCGATCTACCGGATCTGTCGATTTGATGATCCAGATCAATTCCTGCGATTCACCTTCCGTAAATAATTGGATTAATCTCTGCCATCCATTTATTTTACTTATGTTTCACGAGTTAATCTTGGTCACCTATCGCCTTCTGCCTCAAACGTTGATCTTTAGATCCAACGAATCCGGTGCATCATCACCTCTTTTGCTCATCGTTCTCTTTACTTTGTTTTTATGTTGTTTCTTCAATGTTCTTATGTGGTTTTGGTTTTCTTCAAGGTTTTGGTTCTTTGCTATTCTGCTACACAACTCTCTCCTGAGCTTAACTATGTCTACTCTTCAATCACTATTACTTCTGAACTTTATCTTGATCCTTCAATCGGATTCAGTGATCCAACACAATCCTTCAGCCTCACTTCTTTCTATATTCTGCCCAAACTCTGCCTGCATACATATACTATGCAGAACTTCTAATTCACACACAATTTATCCTTTGATTATTCAAACCACACACTTGTACAATTTAAGAATTGAATCTCTGTATAATATATATATATATATATATATATATATATATATATATATATATATAATATAAATATAAACAAATGATTGCATAATTATACTCTCTATCTCTCTGGCCTGATTTTCTAATTAGTGGCCTCTGTCTTCCTATCTGTCGTAGACTTACAACCAAACCTATCTAGCTCTTGACCTGAGTGACTAACTAGCGAACCCACTACTATGGCTTTTAGGCTTACATTTATACAAAAGGATTCTACAACCAATTCCTATTTTAGATCCATAAGCTTCTCAACAAAATCCTAAAATCTCTTCCTTATCTCTAAGGATTCTCTCTAATCCATAAAATCATGAACTAACTCCTAATCTATGTTTTACAATTAATTCTCAAATCCCTTAATCACTCAATAATCCTAATTCTCTCATGTTCTCCTACATTCAATAACATTTACAAATATTCCTCACTATACTTAATTAAATCCCTATTCTAGCTTCTCTCATTAAAATCACGCAAAACCTTAATAATTACATTAATTCAAAACATAGGAAACCAAATTCCTTGAAAACAAAAGACCCCTTATGTCTACTAAAATACAATGATGTTGTTGATTTGAATGCTCCTACATCAGACTCTCAAGGTTGAAAATAATCATGATCCCCTGATCATGCGCTTCTAATCTGCATCCTCCTGGATCCCATACTTCCTTTTGTAGTTTGTTCCTGGTTTTTGTTGTTGTTTGTTGCTGTTCTCTAGGTCTCCACACTTCATGGTACATTGCCTCACTAGCTATACTCTCATAGTCTGTTGTTGTCTTTTTCTTGTTGTTTCTTTTCTTTCTTTCTATTGTCTTCTCCCTTTGAGACACTTTTCTCATCAAATCCATCATCAATTAAATTTCTATGTCCAACTCATTCCTTTTCTGGACTCTTTCCTCTTCCTCTCTTGCATATTATTTACAATGTTCATCAGGTTCTTTCTTCCCTACTGGTGCATTCAACCATTTCTCCAGTAGCTCCAATTCATTCTCCCATTCACTGATCTTTTGATGAGAGTTTATTCCTTCTTCTTTATTGACTACCTCAACAACTTCCCTAGTTATCTCCATTGTGCCTATCATCATGATGGAACGATGATCCTTTACTATGTTTTTAGCTAACATAGTCTCTTATTTAAATTTTTCTTTAATCTTCTCCTTGTTACATTCACTTTGTGGTTGCTGGTTCCTTGCTGTTGTCTTTACATCCTTACCCTCTTGTTTCTTTTTAACTTCCATGTCATCTCCAAATAAATTTTGTCCAATTTCTTCGATCAAAACATACCACTCATTCGTTCTATGCATTGTTCTTGCAAACAAACTATTGGTTTGTGAATCAAAACAGTCTTCTATCTCCATGTCTTGTAAAGACCCTCTACTACTATTAAGTACTGTTGTAACCACTTCTTTCCTATTTCCATTTCCTCCTAGCAACCTCTCTAGTAATTCAGTTTCCTCCTTACATTTAACAAGTGTATTATCACAATGCTCTTCATTTCTAGCTTCATCCCTTACATGGTCACTATTGCCCAATGATTCAATTGAACTACCTTCCATAGACAATTTTGTCTCATTCATCTGCACATAAATAAGTTCCCGTTCAGAACATATAATTTCTGTATTCACACAACAATTGTCAGTTTGAAAAGTGTAAGGCTAAACAACCTCAACTAACATTTCACATATCAACTTTTCAGGCTAGTCTTCATCCCCTTCTTCCACAAGGAATTGTCCTTCTTTTGTTACAGTTTGAAATATTAATTCATCAATAATTTCTTTATGCTACAACAATTCAATTTTTCCTCATTTAAGAGGCATTCTTCATCGTACTCTACTCTAGAATACTTATCCTCTGAAAGGTACTCTTCATCCTCTGTCAGTACATCAGTATGCTGATCCACGTTCTCCTCTAAACTATAGCAATTTTTGCCAAGTTTTATGAGAGCTTCATAAGGTTTTCAATCCTCTACAAAACCTGCACTCACAAAAAAATTATATAAAACATAAGACCTCAGTGTCTCTTCTTCATTTGGCAACACTTCAATATGTTGCTCTGAACTATCCCAATAGTTCATTGATCTCCATTCTTCATTTTCACCCAGAAATTCACCCTGTTCTGGTTCAAAAATGGAAACTTCCATTTCCAAATTAGCTTCTCTGAGTTTTTCCCTTAGCCACTTTACTCACATCTATTGTAGCCTTCTCTATAACTTATGCCACTTTACTATCTTCTTCTTTAATACCCAACCTAGTCTCTGCCTTTTCTCTAGTATCCTCCTTAATGCATCGAGTTGTTCTTTCATCTTTGAAATTCCTTGTCAAGCTCCTCTTGACACATTCTCTTTCCATTTGCCTTGCAATCCCATGTCTTCACTTTTCTTCTGTTGCGGCCTTCCTTAGAACCTCTGTTATGACTACGAGTAGTCATTTTCTCCTCCATCTTTATGAGTTCCTCACTCACTGACTATGAGCTACATTGAAGCCTCTGCAACAACAAGTCCTCCCTACTGCCACTTACCTCACTATGCTTTCCCCTATACTTTGTCTTTTGGAAAGCCCATGGTTCTCTATTTTTGAAACCTATTTTGAGCGCTTCTATCTGCTCCTTCGAGACTTCAACTCATATACATGTTCTAAGAACACAACAGTCCTCTAAATTTTCATTCGCATTTACATACTTGGTTCTGGCCACCTCTTCTTTCACTTAGAAAGTCTTATCAACTTCCTTCATTACTTAGAAATTCTACGCACATCCTCTGGGGAATTTCCCTTATGATATTCTTTTGAGTAGCAACAATACCTCTGCAGTAAAAAGTCTCCTTCTTGCTACATATGCCTCACTAACCTTCTCTCCTATAAGCTCAGTATTTTAGCATTTCTCTGGTTCTTTCCTCTAGACCCAATTGAGCACTCCTTTCTCTAGGTTGTTGAAATCTTCTCACCTTCTTATGTTGCTACCTGTGCAACAATATAAAGACCAAAAACACTCAAATCTTCAAATAAAATTTAAACAAAAACATATCAGCTCATTTTAAAGACTTTTGCACGATCTTGTTCTACCATTCACCTGCACTTTGAATGGATTTTCCTATGTTCCCTTGCATCTGCAATTTTCCCAATATTCTGCTATACTTTACCTCTGTGTGCTTACTATTCGTCAGATAAGAATCTGATCTCCTCTTTCCTTATTTCATCACCATTCACCTATATACACACCTTCAAAACATAACACTGTTCTAAATTTGTTTCAAAGAAATTTCACACATAATTTCTTTGTGTTGCCTTAATATCAAATGTTTCAACCACAATTCTGCTTTGATACGAAAATGATGCAAGTTACACCTGCATAACACCCATAGTATGCATATAAAATATATAATCTCATTTGTCCCAGGAAATTCAAATACCTGCCTAGATAAGCGTTCATAGATTAAGGTTCAAGGCCCCTTAATTAAATCTCCTATGGAATGATTTAATAACTAACACTAGTCTGACCCTTAGTTAATGCTTTTTTCACAAAACCTTAGAACTTGACTCTTCAACCTTTATAACAACTTTGGTTAATTCTATACCTGCACATGTGAACAAAAGCCCACTGTACATGCAAACTCATCATAAATTACAATCATGGAGATTTAAAGGACTCTACAGAATATGCATTCAAAACACTCAATATGTGATATGTGATTGCTCTTCCCACCATTGATTTCATCCATAAGATCAATTATTGTCACAATATTGCAGATCACACCAACATGTGACTTCATCGAATTTCTAAAACTCCTACTCTTGCATGCGATATGTGATAAACACAACTAGACTCCAAATAAAATAAAAGTATGTCCATAACCTGCTCTGGTCTGCTCTAGTCCAGGCCTTATCGGCTTCAATCTCCACCGTCAACCTTACCTTTAATCTGACGACTGATAGTACCCCCGATCATCGCACATCGCAAATCGCAATTTCTGAAGCCACGATTTATGAAAAATTGTAGTGCAAAACTAATCACTAGTCCTCCACCATTTGGTCAAGGCACGCTTGATATAATAGTTAATAGTGATATCACATGAGAAACTTGTCTGACACTTAAGGACCCTTACGAAGTCGAAAAGATTATAAATCTTCAATCTACAAAAGTTTGGGTCCGACTTTGAAGTTAAAGTCTGATCAGTTTATGGCCCAATATCCATTAGATAATGGAGGCCATCAAATCTTATGGTCTATGGCCCTTAAACTAGCACATGGATTACGAAACGCTCAACCCCCAAAGTTGATTGTGACATAAGAATTTGAAAGTGAAATTGACGATTGGGATTTAGTGTGGTACTTCAACCATGATCAAGGAAATTGTTCTCTCCTACTCCCGTTTAGTTAATGATCACCGTTGATCTACCACATCTGTCGATTTGATGATCCAGATTCATTCCTGTGATCGACCTTCCTCAAGTACTTGGATTAATCTCTGCCATTCATTTCTTTTACTTATGTTGCATGAATTAATCGTGGTCACCTACTGCCTTTGGCCTTGTTCATTGATCTTTAGATCCAATGACTCCTGTTCATCATCACCTCATTTCTCCATCCGTCTCTTTACTTTGTTTTTATGTTGTTTATTCAATGTTCTTTTGTGGTTTATTTTTTCTTTAGGGTTCTAGTCCTTCCCTATTCTTCTACACAACTCTCTCCTGAGCTTAACTCTGCATACTCTTCAATCACTGTTAGTCACGAACTTTACCTTGATCCTTCAATCAGATTCAATAATCTGACATGATCCTCCATCCTCACTTCTTTCTGTATTCTGCCTGAACTCTGCTTGCATATATATACTATGTAGAACCTCTAATTCACACACAAGTTATCCTTTGATTATTCAAACCACACACTTGTACAATTTAAGAATTGAATCTATGTATATCTATATATATACATATATATATTATATATAAACAAATGATTACATGATGAGACTCTCTATCTCTCTCGCCCAATTTTCTAATCAGTGGCCTCTATTCTCCTATCTGTCATAGACTTACAACCAAACCTATCTAACTCTCGACCTGACTAACTAACTATCTAACCCGTTACTATGGCTTTTGGGCTTACATTTATACAAAAGGATTCTACAACGAATTCCCGGTTTAGATCCATAACCTTCTCAACAAAATCCTAAAATATCTTCTTTATCTCTAAGGATTCTCTCTAATCCACAAAATCGTGAACTAACTCCTAATCTAAGTTTTACAATTAATTCTCAAATTTCTCAATCTCTCAATTATCTTGATCCTCTCATGTTCTTCTTCATTCGAGAACATTTAAAAATATGCCTCACTATACTTAATTAAATCCCTATTATATCTTCTCTCATTAAAATCACTCAAAACCTTAATAATTACAATATTTGAAAACGTAGGAAACCAACTTCCTGGAAAACAAAAGACCCACTATGTCTACTAAAATACAATGATGTTGTTGAGTTGAATGCTCCTGCATCAGACTCTCAAGGTTGACAATAATCAGATCGCCTAATGATGTGCTTCGATCTGTGTCCTCCTGGATCCCATATTTTTTTCTATAGTCTGTCCTTGGTTGTTGTTGTTGTTTGTTTTTGTTCTCCAGGTCTCGACACTTTGTGCTACATTTCCTCACCAACTATACTCTCACAATCTATTGTTGTCTTTTTCTTGTTGTTTCTTTGCTTTATTTATGTTGTATTCTCCCTTTGAGACACTTTTCTCATTAAATACATCATCAATTCAATATCTATGTACAACTCACTTCTTTGTTGGACTCTTTCCTCTTCCTCTCTTTCATATCCTTTGCAATCTTCATGAGGTTCTTTCTTCCCTATTGGGGCTTTCAGCCATTTCTCCAGTAGCTCCAATTCTTTCTCCCATTCACTAATCTTTTGATGAGAGTTTAGTACTTCTTCTTTATTGACTACCTCAAAAGCTTCCATGGTTATCTCCACTGTGCCTATCATCATGATGGAATGATGATCCTTTACTATCTATTCAGCTAACATAATCTCTTCTTTAAATTTTCCTTTAATATTATGTGGGTTACATTCACTTTGTAGTTGGTTCCTTAATGCCATCCTTACATCCTTACCCTCTTGTTGCTTATGAACTTCCATTTCATCTCCAAATAACTTCTTTTCAATTTCCTCCTTACATTTAACAAATGTATTATCATAATGCTCTTCATTTCCAACTTCATCCTTTACATGGTCACTATTTCCCAATGATTCAATCAGACTGCCTTCCATAGACAATCCTGTCTCATTCATCTGCATAGAAATAAGTTCGTGTTCAACACTTATAATTCCTCTATTCACATAACAATTGTCAGTTTGAAAAATGTTTCAACAACCTCAAGTAATGTTTCACATATCATCTTTTTTAGGTTGATCTTCATCTCCTTCTTCCACAAGGAATTGTCCTTGTTTTGTAAAAGTTCCAAATATTAATTCATCAATAATTTCTTTTTCCTGCAACAATTCACTTTTTCCTCATTCAAGAGGCATTATTCATCAAACTCTACTCTAGAATACTTATCCTAAGAAAGTACTCTTCATTCTCTATGAGTACGTCAATATGTTGATCCAAGTTCTCCTCTGAACTCTAGTAATTTTTATCAAGTTTTATCATAGCTTCATAAGGCTATCAATCCTATGCAAAACATGCACCCACAAAACAATTATAAAAAACATAAGACCTCAATGTCTCTTCTTCATTTGGAAACACTTCAATATGCTACTCTAGACTATCCCAATAGTTCACTAATCTCCTTTCTTCATTTTCACCCAGAACTTCACCCTGTTCTGGTTCACAAATGGAAACTTCCATTTCCAACTCAGCTTCTCTAAGTTTTTCCATCAACCACTTTACTTGAATCTGTTGTAATCTTCTCTGTAACTTATTCCAATTTACTGGATTCTTCTTTAATACCCAACCCAGTCTCTGGCTTTCCTCCAGTATCCTCCTTAATGCATCGAGTTGTTCTTTTGTCACTGCAATTTCCTTGTCAAGCTCATCTTGACTGATTCTCTTACCATTTGCCTTGGAGTTCTCCTTCTTCACTTTTCTTCTGTTGTGCCTTCCTCAGAACCTTTGATATGCCTATGAGTACTAATTTTATCCTCTATCTCTATGAGTTCCTCACTCACTCACTATGAGCTACATTAAAGCCTCTACAACAAGAAGTCCTCCCTGCTACCACTTACCTCACCAAGCATTCCTCTGTACTTGGTCTTTTGACAAGCCCTTGGTTCTCTATCTCTGAAAACCTCTGTTGAGCACCTCTATCTACTCCTTCTAGACTTCAACTCATCCGCATCTTCTAAAAACACAATTGTCCTCTTGTATTTAAATCACAATGACATACTTGATTCTTAACACCTCTTTTTTCACTTAGAAAGTCTTATCATCTTCCTTCATTACTTAGTAATTCTACCCACATCCTCTGTGGAATTGCCCTTATGATCTTCTTTTGAGTTGCAACAATACCTCTATAGTAACAAGTCTCCTTCTTCGAACATATGAATCACTAACCTTCTCTCCTCTGAGCTCATTGTTTTAGCATTTCTCTAATTTATTCCTCTAGAACTAATTGAGCACTCCTCACTCTAGGTTGTTGAAATGTTCTCACCTTCTTATGTCGCTACCTGTGCAACAATACAATGACCACAAACTCTCAAATATTGAAATCAAATTAAAACAAAAACATATCATCTCACCTTCAAGACTTCTACATGATCCTGTTTTACCATTCACCTGCACTTTGAATTGATTGTCCTTTGTTCCCTTGCATCTGCAATTTTCCCAATATTCTGCTATACTTCATCTCCATGTTCTTATTGTTTGTTAGATTAGAATCTAATCTCCTCTTTCCTTCTTTCATCACCATTCACCTATATACACACCTTCAAAACATAACATTGTTCTAAATTCTTTTCAAAGAAATTTTCACACAGAATTTCTTTGTGCTCCCTTAATATCAAATGTTTCAACCACAATTCTTCTCTGATAACAAAATGACGCAAGTTACACCTGCATAACACCCATAGCATGCATATAAAATGTAGAATCTCATTTGTCCAAGGAAATTCAATTATGTGCCTAGTCAAGCCTTTATAGATTAAGGTTTTAGGCTTCGTAATTAAATCTCCTGTGGAACGATTTAATAACTAACCCCAGTCTCACACTTAGTTAATCTTTTTTTCGTGGAAACTTATAACTCAACTCTTCAACCTTTATAACAACTTTGGTTAATTCTATACCCACACATACTAACAAAACCCCACTCTATGTGCCAACTCATCATATATCGCAATCATGGAGATTCAAAGGACTCTCAAGAATATGAATTTAGAACTCCCGATTTGTGATATGTGATTGCTCTTTCAACCATGGATTTCATCCATCAGATCAATGGTTGTCGCAATATCATGGATCGCACCAACATGTGACTTCATCGCATTCCTAAAACTCCTCCTCTCACATGTGATATGCAATAAACTCAACTAAACTCCAAATAAAATAAAACCACGTCCATAACCTTCTCAGGTCTACTATGGTCCAGGCCTTCTCAGCTTCAATCTCCACCGTCAACCTTTACTTTAATCTGACGGTTGATACTACCCTTGATAATCGTACATCACAAATCGCAATTTCTTAAGTTCCGGTTTATGAAAAACTGCGATGTGGAACTAATCACTGATCCTCCAACATTTGATCAAGTCAAGCTTGATCTAACAGTCAATAGCAATATCGCATGAGAAACTTGCATAACACTTAACGACCCTTATAGAGTCAAAAGGATTATATCTCCTCAATCTATAAATGTTTGGGTATGCCATTGAAGCTAAAGTCTGATCATTTTATGGCCTAATATCCATTGGATAATGGAGGCCATCAAATCCTATGGTTTGCGGCCCCTCAGGAAGCATCCAGATTACCAAATGCTCAACCCTTGTATTGACTGTGATGTAAGTGTTTGAAAGTGAAATTAATGACTAGGATTTAGTGTAGGACTTTAGCCATGATCAAGGAAATTTGTTCTCTCTTACCCCCACATAGTTGTTGATTATCATCAATCTACCATATCTGTCAATCTAATGATCCAGATCGATTCCTGCGATTCACGTTCTGCAAGTACTTGGATTAATCTCTAAGGTTCATTTATCTTACTTATGTTGCACGACTTAATCTTGGTCGCCCATCACCTTCAGCCTTGTTCGTTGATCTCTAGATGCAACGACTCCTATGCATCATCATCTCATTTCTTCATCCTTCTCTTTACCTTGTTTTTATGCCATTTCTTCAATTTTCTTCTGTGGTTTCAGTTTTCTTCAAGGTTCTGGTCCTTCGCTATTCTGCCACACAACTCTCTCTTGATCTTAACTCTGTGTACTCTTTAATCACTGTCACTCCCAAACTTTACTTTGATCCTTCAATCAGATTCAATGATCTGAAACAATCCTTCATCCTCACTTCTTTCTGTATTCTATTTGAACTCCGCCTACATACATATACTATGCAAAACCTTTGATTCACACACAATTTATCCTTCGATTATTCATACCACACACTTGTACAATTTATGAATTGAGTCCTTGTACACACACACACACACACACACACACACACAGATA
>APFE031009264.1:2551-35642 GCA_000404065.3 Pinus taeda
GACCTACACTTTCCGTTTTGATACCTCTAGCTCTGAGCAATGACATATTCGATCCAAGCCAAAAATTACATTATTCTTGCTGACACCCTTTATCGGTGTGCCATTGATATGATTTAATGAAGGTGCCTCACACATGAGGAGGCCGATAAATTCCTTAATGAATGCGCATGTGGCAGTGATTTTTCTCATTATGCTACTGCACAAGAGATCCTACGTGCTAATTACTTTTGGTCTACCATTTTTAAGACTATATTTTCATTGTCCAAAAGTGCCATGCATGCCAAATTTATGATCATAAGACTCGTGCTCCACCTAAAACATTGCATCCCATTATTTACATTAGACCTTTTGTGAAATGGGGTATCGACTTTATGACATGTAACCCTCACTCAGACTGGGGGCATGGTTATATCATTGTCGCAATAGATTATTTTACTAAATGGGTCGAGGTGATGCCTACATTTAACAAACATGGAAAAATGGCAACATATTTATTTTTCAATCAAGTTATGGATCAGTTTGGTGTTCCACAAACCATAGTTACAAATAAAAAAAACTATTCTAGAACCATATGATTTCTGAAATAACTACTAAGTTGGGAATTTCCCATTAAAGTTCCACTCCCTACTATCCCCAAGTTAATGAACAAGTTGAGGCTATCAATAAATTTCTCAAAAATATGCTTCAACTTATGGTAGGGATCCATAAATCAGATTGAAATTTTCTTATTTATGCTACCTTGTGGGCGTACCAAACCTCAATAAGGACTGCTATCGAATTTACATCGTTTTAGTTGGTTTATGGTTTGGAAGCAATCCTTCCAATCAAATGTGAGATTTTATCACTAAAACTAGTTGTAGAACTTTTTCCTACAACTTATGTAGAAGAGGAACTTCTTTCACATCTAACTCATATAGATGAGACACAACGTGATGTTTCTATAGTGTTGGCTTGTATGGGCCTAACCTAGGTTCAGAGGTGATTTAGCGAAGCAAATCTCGGTACTATTGGCCCTTTCGGCAACAGTCCGCAGAGCACGAATTGAGGTATCACCAGTAGTAGTATGGGAGGGTGCTAGAACCAAGTTTCCACACCCTGGGGATGTCTAATGAGTTTATGGCGCCCCACGATTTAACCTTGCGCACATGTCACTAAGTGCACCTATTGGTCCCTCGCAACCTGTGATGCTGCCTCTGTGCAGCCTTACTCAGGGCGCAATTTGTATTATACCCAAGTTCCTTGCTATTTAATCTATTATTACCCAATTACTTAACTTATCTGTGTCATACTAGTGACAATTAACTGTATATCCAGCAAACATATAAGTGCACGCGATGAACCAAACAATATAAATGTAAAGAAAGCAATACACAAGTAGATGCACTGAAATTGGAATCAACTTCTCTTTGTTATTCTTCGTTCAAGATTACGGACTCGACACCGCCCTACGCACTCAGCTGTAGGGGTTTGCACACTCACCTGCGGACTCTACTAGGCCTCTGCGCACTTAGCTATAGAGCCTCCTCCTACTACTACGACCTAATACACTTAGATTCTTACTCTATCCTCTATCTTCACTACTTAGCTTCTTCGCTTCTTAGTTATCTTTAAAAATTAGAGCCTCGCTCTATTTATATAATCTTGTGGTCCGCGGACCATGGGTAGGACGACATGACATTACATTTATTTACCATACTTAGGGCAGACAACCCTATGACTCAACCTATACGTCGCGCTCCGCGCCCACAATTCGTGGAGTCCTATAATACATTTGGCCAAAACTTGGGCTTTGATCCCCAAAACATGTTGTGGGGGGATTCCACACCCAATAGGCCCCCAACACAATCATCATGACTCGTCCTCGAGTCACTTTGTCAGCATAGTGATCTTGGCATGGAGTTCCTCCAACTGGTCCCGTCGGCCTGAATGTCGGTAGCTCACTGAGCTGCTACCTGTTGTACCTGTTGCATTCTTGCTTCTGAGTCCTTTGTGTCTGAATTGTGTCCTTACCTTAGTATCGACATCTGTTGTGTGTGTTTATAGTCCCACACCCTTGTTCGGCTCCTTGGGTCATGAAGACTGTGTTGCAGTCGGTTAGTCAGAGAACCGGCCTAACCATGTAGGGTTTCAAGCGACTGTCATTTACTTTTCTTGGGAAGGGTTCTCCATTTAGTTTGACTAGCTAGATCGCACCTCTTTCTGTGACCACCTTAACCATGTATGGTCCCAGCCAGTGCATTCTGAATTTTCCTTTTTTCAAATTAACTGTCATACAGCAACACTAAGTCGTTTACCTTGAAGGTGCGTAACTTGATATGGCAGTCGTGCCAGGCCTTTTCACGTTGATTTTGTACCTGCTGATGAAATCCAGCCAGAAACCGGTCTTCTTCGAGTTCTTCTAATTGTGCGAGACTAGGTATGATGTATTCCATTGACATGACAACTTTCGTGCCATAGACTAACCGGAAAGGTGTTTGTCCCGTCAATTTCTTGTGCGTTGTCCTGTACACCCATGATATGGCAAGGACGCGTAGGTCCCAGCTGTTTCGCTGCATGTTACATACTTTGGTCAGCGCAGTCTCGAATATTTTGTTGAATGCCTCTACTATCCCATTATCTTGTGGGTGGTATGGTGTGCTTTTCTGATGATACACCTGGAACTCCTCTGTGAGTGCGTTGATGGTTTCATTCAGGAAATGTGTTCCATGATCACTCATTAAGATTTTTGGATAGCCAAATCATGTCAACACGTTTTCGAACAAAAACTTCGTAGCCGTAGCGGCCGTGCAGTCCTTGACCGATTGCGCTTCCGCCCACGTGCTTGGTGGTTTAACATCTTGCAGAGTCGACAAGGAATTGGTTTAGCGCATGGGCCATCAGTGTTGGGTGTTTTAACAAGGCGCAAAATTGAATTCAAATGGAGGACGGTTTTAAAGGATGTGGGGAGTGGTAAGCGGGTTTTATCACATTGCTTTTGTCTGTTGGGCAGTATTTCTCAAACAGATGCGATGTACTTGAAGGACTGACACGTGGCAGGTCAAAACCACCCATGTCACGTGCTTCTGAGGTGTTAAAGGTTGGACAACAAGGGACGCGAAAGGCATTGGATCTAGACAAGGGAATATCTGACAGTTATCGCACGTTAAAAATGGTGGGGTGTTAATAACGTGGGGAGTGGTAAGCAGTTTACATCACACCACTTCTGGCTGTTGGGAAGTATTTCTTAAACGGACGCGATGTACTTTAGGGTCTGAAGCGTGGCAGGTGAAAACTACCCATATCGCGTGCTTCTGAGGTGTTAAGGGTTGGATAGTGAGGGATGCGAAAAGCATCGAATCTGGGCGAGGGAAGATCCGACGGTTATCGAGCATCGAAAATGGTGGGATGTTAATGTCGTGGGGAGTGCTAAGCGGTTTACACCACACCGCTTCTGGTTATTGGGTAGTAATTCTTAAATGGATGCGATGTACCTTAGGGTCTAACACATGGCAGGTCAAAACCAACCATCTCCCACGCTCCTGAGGAGTTAAGGGTCAGAGTGCAAGGTACGCGAAAAGCATCAGATCTGGGCGAGGGAAGATCCGACAGTTATCACGTGATGAATATGGAGGGGTCTTAAACTTGACGTGGGGTCGGGTACGGAAGAGTAGCTTGATATAATGGAGGTGGGGACATGATATATATTAATATAGTTTAATATAGGGGGGTTTGTATTATTTGGGTTTGGGACTAAAATATATGCGGGAATTATTTTAAGTCAGGTAAGTTTCAAAGCAACAAAGAAAATCAGAAATGTAAGACAGGATATTTAGAAGCCATGATCAAAGCAAGGAATACTCAGCCATTCCAAAAGATTCAAAAGAAACAGCTAATCTTTGATACAAAAGCCAGAATATGAGGATTCTAAAAAGCCAGAAATCTCTCAATTGACTGTAATTGAGGTTGTTTGGCCATGCCCAACCTCTTCTTATAAATAAAACTCAACTGTCTCTGTTAAAAAAATAAAAGAAAATTAACATTTGAAAAAAAAATTGATACATTATAGCTATGAATATTTAAAATGTCAAAAATTGCCCCTCCCAAAAAAGGCGTTGCTGCCAATAACACTACTTTTCAAAATGAGGATAGAATTCACCACCAAATGTGACATCCAAAAAAACAAGAACTTGATGATGTTCTTGTTAAATTGGGAACTTTGCTGTGGGTGAATCTATTAAATATACAAAGAACCAATTTTCAATTTTTTGGTACTCCAAGAGCTCTCCTTGCTATTGATAGCAATTACGAGGCTCAACCAACAACATAAGGCTTCTCGCAATGCAATAAGATAGATCCGAGGACAAATCCATGATGGGGCTGTTGATAAACAAAAACAACAGTTTTCATAGAAACTTCATAATAGACATGGTGTGAATTTTCTTTTGAGGGGATTCTTCCCAATAAGTTACCTCACTTTTGTCATATTGTGTCTTGCATAAGTTGTTTCATGCGTACCTAACACGGTTTCAAATTGTGAGGCTCATTGACTATTTTATATAGTTATTTTGTACATGAGTACCAAATATTGCTGAAAAGTGACAAGACCTACTCATTATGCACAATCCTCGATTATGATTCAAGGGAGGTGTTGTGGTACATGCACATCAAGACCACTATTGACTATTTTTATCACCTACTAGATAATCCCTACCCTTGAGGGTCACTTCTCATCTTTAGGATTTTTTCTTTTTTTGTGAGTCTATTTTTAGCAAAGGGCCCAACGTAGGATGACATGTGGCAGTGATTAGGTAGTGGCATAGTTATTTCCCATCCATTAGTATACTTTCTATTTTATTTGACTATGTTATCCATGAATATATGCTTCCTTTTTTTATTTTGGGTAAGTACTTTATCCACAACCTTTTAAGTCACTTTATCACCTTATCCTTTGAGTTTCAGTCCTATTTTGGGGTTTTCTTTCTTTTCTCGAGTTAGGAGTTGCATGAGGGAGTTATTACTTCAATTTTGATTTATTTATTTTTTCCTATCTCTAGTCAAGCCTATTATAGGTTTCTACTCATTTTAGGCCCCACAACTCTATTTTTGAGATAGTTGTTGAACAAGGAAAGTTCTTTTGTATTTTCTAGTGTAGATGCATTGTGGAACACCAACCTAGTGGCCGTTGGTTTCCTCTCAAGGGAATGTTATAAATATGTAATCATGTCAAACATTAATACAAACAATATTTATGAAGTAGGTTCAAATTGGTTCTTAAGCTACTTAGTTTATTTGAGTTCAATTTCATTCTCTCCTCTTTCTTGTCTTGTCTTGCATTTTTTACACAACCAGAACTTGTGCTCGACTTAAAATAAAATACATGTTTTTTAATGCTTATTTTAAATGATCATCCTCTTTCCTCACATAACATTTATCATAGGGGCATGAAACCTTGTAGATGCCCTTATGTTGATGATGTCCAATGGAATCTTTTACAAACTTTTCTCTCTATCTAATAGTTTTGAAGACTTAAATGACGACCTTCTTATGAGGTTGTAACATTTTTTCTTATGAAGACCTTAACAATTTTATTAGTGACCCCTTGGATGTAGGGGAGGCATGCCTTCAAATGAGAGTTAGTTATTTGATTATTGTTGGAATTATACCCTATTACGACCTTTACCAATGCCTTCTTGATGTATTTGTTACTATAAATTTTCCTCCATGAAGACCTTGGTTAGATGGTATTTTTCTTGCTCAATATTCCCATCATATGGGAAACTTATTTCCCTCATAACTAGGGTATTGAGAACCCCAATATTTCGTGAAGGATAGTGGTGGGAGTCAATGTGAAGGTAGCTATTAATATGTGTCTTCCTTCTAAATATGTTATGCTTGAGACTTCCATCTTGATTTCTAGTAATCATTACAACAAGGAAGGGGTTGCTCATATTTTCTTCAAGTTACATGGTAAACTTCATGTCCTTAGAGATCCCACTAAGGTGCTTAAATAACTTATTTAGTTCATCATTACCATGGAACCACTTCACAATGATGTCATCCATGTTGGGGTATGATTCAAGACTGCTTTTCTCAAATTTATCCATGAAGAGGTTAGCCACTATTTATCTAGCTATTTAAAAAAAACTAGATAAAATAATTTAAAAAAATAAAAACACTTATTTAATTAATATTAATATTTTAGTAGGTATAACTATAAGTTAAGTTAAAGAACTTGATTATGAAATTTTTATGAAGAGAATTTGGTAAAGCTTGTTCTTAATTATGTAGTCTAAGAGTAAAGATAAATTTTTATTTAGTTAAAAATTTAATAAATTTAAATTATGAATAAGCGCCATGCTGATTTAATGTATATGTGGACTTTGAACCATGAATCTAAACTTAATGTCGACTCTACCAACTCATGGTTTGACATATTAATGGCTTTGAAAAGGATTGTATCTTTGTATCCTTGGAGAGTTGCCTTCCATTTCGTTGTTACTTGCTTTCTCATTCATTGAAGTGTGAGCCGTTATGAATTTGAGTACAATTCAAGCATTCCGTGATTTTGTAATTCACCGTACACATTGTTCATATGAATGAATGATGACTTGACTTTTCTTTGGTATTAATATAGATTTATTTAAGTACCGATTTAATATGAGTGGAGAGGGATTAAATTTTTCCACATGTAAATATTTTAGAGTGTAAAATACACTGTTATTTTTCATTGTTTATATTGTATTTTTAAATGCTAAATAATATATATATATATATGACCAAATAAATGTTTTAACCATAAAACTTTATTTTTTCATGATACATACATAGTTTTTTTAAATGATATATAATATACACATAATTGACATCAAAATATTTTACATAACATATACATCTAAATTAAAATGGTTTTTATTTTACTAATGATGATGGCGATGATGATGCTTAACGTCCTTTAAGGCCAATGCGACGTATCAGACCTCAAGAAAAGAAAAAGAATCTAATTATGATTCTTCAAAATCTTGTTTCTATGATAAAAAAAAGAGAGGAAAGAAGCGCTTCAAAATTGCTATAGTTGGGTAGACTTAATAAGTCAAGAATATTGGAAGTGTGGCAGGCTTAATAAGTCAAGAAGATTGGAAATGCGGCAGATGTTAGGGAATTGAGAGTGGATGTGAGTAAGAGTTAGGCAGTTCTAAAGGAACTATTTTTCATTTTCCACTCTTAGTATTGTAAATCTGACATGTTCTATCATCTCAGGGAGTCTTGGGAGTAGACCACCGCCCGGTTTCATTTCGAAGCTCATGAGAATTAGTTTGTATCCTAGCGATGTTCATTTTTTTCTTAGTGTTGGTCAACACAGAGAGATAATTTTGGTTATCGAGGGTGGGGTTGATCACCTCCTTATAGTATCTTAGCTTCCTTTAACCCCCCAACTCCTTATCATCCCACAACTTGTCCTCAAATTTGGAGATAATAGTATCTTTAAGACTATCCTTGCTTCCCACGCTGATCTCCTCCTTAATCCCCCAATGGTTGAGCCAAGGTTGGGCATCCTTATGCCACCCGCACTTGAGGCGAAGGTGGGGATTTTGACTAAAGTTAGAAGCAATTTTTGGGAGCCTCTTGTATTCCATGTTGTAAATCTTCTTCTTGTACATCAAATATCTAAACATAGTCATACTTTCAATCGGGGACAGACCAGCCTCGATGAAGAGGATAGGATAGGGACTATTTCCCTTAATCTTGAGGTTGTAGGTTATGAATTTCTTTTGATTCATCTCATTCTTTCCCCACGACTCTCTTGATATACTACAACCCCAAACTTCACATATGTATAAGACAACAAGGGTGACAAGAGTCTCAAAGAGGTACCTTTTTTTACTCCAAATGCAAAGATCGATGACTTACAATTGTTTTCAATCTCATAATAAGATTTCCAACCTCCAATACTCATTTTCTCGATGTTATAATTCCATTTGAGTTGATGGGGAAAGTCAATACCAAGTATTTATAAGAGGAAACATGCTCTAAGCAATGTTTATCATAAACAAAACTACCACAGGTGATCTTTTTGGATTTAATGATCATGACTTTAGTCTTGTCGGTATTAACTGTCATACCCATCTTGAAGTAGTAGACATGGAGAGTCTTAAGCTGCTTGTCTAGGTCATCATGGTTTTTTGCAAGAAGAACAACACCATCAGCATAAAGGCGAAGATTAATGATTATACCAATAAGCTCGGTGCCCTTGCAACCTGTCGTTTCCAGACACTCCTCTAGCTTATCGATGTAAATGCCAAAAAGGGTATGGGATAGGGGACACCCTTGCTTAACCTCGATATTGCCTTTAATATCATTAGACCACCCTTCGTTGGTATTAACTTTGGTAATGACAGTCTCGTAGAGGTGGATCACAACAATCCTCAGTTCAGGAGGAACCATGATCTCTTCAAGTATCCCCCATAGCTTATATCAAGGATCGAAATCGTTTCTAAAGTTCAAAAAACAAAAAAGGACATCAACTTTACTATTGTGACATTCCTTTGCAATGGTCCTGAGAGTGACAAGATGGTAGATATATCAATATGATATCAAGCATTGATATATATTTTCTATCTTTTATATCAATATATCTATCTTTCGTATATAGGTCATTGTGGGATTTCCACTATAACTGTTTTTATGAGACGTTTCAGAAGCTAAAAAAAACCCATTTTATTTGTCATCTCGCTAAACCTCGGGTCCAAATTTCAAGTCTTTTCTCGCTATATTTGCAGAGATATGATTTAAGGAAATTATGGTTTTTGTAAGCTCCAAAATTCCATCTCAAATAGGTCATCGTTGAATTTTCACTATACTTTGTTTTCTACAAAGATTCAGATTTGGAAATTAAAACCCATTTGAGCTGAAATCTTGGTGAATCTTGGGCCTAAATTTCAGATCATGTTTCTCTATATTTTCGGAGATACAGTCCAAGAAATTTAGGGTTTTTTCAATATCTCGAATTACATACCAAACATGTGACCTTAGGAAAATCATCATAACTTTCCTTTTGAGCATCAAATTGAAGTTTTATAAGAAGTAATAGAAATAACACGACCTGTAGATATCTGTGTATCGGTTTCAGATACGAAGCTTGAAACAGTGACACATGGCACTTCGTACATGTTCGCTCTTCTGAAAATGTCTATAGTTAGGTTATCTTGGGAGATTGTGCATAAATATTTCTTGGAGAATCCAATTTCGATCAAACTGGTGGCGTTGGAAATAAGACACAAAGGGATACCACAGATCGTAATTTCAGAATTGGGAGATCTGAAATTATAGAGTTAGATTCGTTTCAAGATCGAGCTCCTAAAATCAAGAAAAGGCGATATGCAAAAGTTTGATGGCAAGGATCCAATAAATTGGATACTACAGATGGAGCAATATTTTGATCTACATGTGGTGCAACTATTTCAAAAGGTACGTATTGCATCTTTATATTTAGAACCAAATCAATTTTTATGGTATGAAGGGCTTTGTTCTCGTAAACCACTTGCCACGTGGTCAATTTTCACAGAGGAAATGATAGCACATTATGACAATACAAAGAGAAACACCTTGCTTAGCCAATTGATAAATCTCAAACAAAAGGGTTCAATGGCATAGCACATTGAGGACTTTCAAAAATTGAATATAAGGGTAAATGATATTCCAGAGAAGCAAAGGATTGATGTGCTCATAGGGACTTTAAAGGATAACATTCAACATGAGGTTCATCTTTGGGAACCTGATTCATTGGAGAAGGCATTCAAGTTGGCAAGAAAAATTGAAAGTGGAACTATGGAAACAAGGAATCCCACCACTCATAACTATAAAAATGGAAGTGCTTTTTCTCCTAGCCTTCCACAACCTGAAAGGTTTACACCACAACAATTGGAAGAAAAAAGAGAAAAAGGCATTTGCTACATTTGTGATAGCAAATACACTAAAGGTCATAAGTGTGCTGAGAAGAAATTATTTTACATAGATTGTGAAGAGAAGGAAGAAAATGATCACGAAACATCAAAAGAAGAGGATATACACCAGGAACCAAGCCCATAGAAAGAAGAAATGAATCTGACCATATCTTGTAATGCATTTCCTGGAATTACCACTCCTCAAACTATCAAGATAGAAGGACATATCAAGAAGAAAAAGGTAATAGTGTTGATTGATTCGGGCAGTACCCATAATTTTATTTATTGTAAGATAGCCAAAGAATTGAATTGCTTCCTATATCCAACGCCAGAGTGTCAAGTGATGGTTGCAAGTGGAGGAACCACAATTGCTCTAGAAAGTGCCATAATATCAAGCTATCCATGGGAGAATATGTATTGAATAGCCCAATGCTTTCCAATCCAATGGGTGGTGCTGATGTTGTACTAGGAGTCTAATGGCTACAATACTTGGGTACAATAGATTTTAATTTTCAAGAACTTTTCATGAAATTTTTTTCAGATGGAAAGGAAGTTGAATTAAGAGGTATCATAGGGAAACCAGGATAGATAATCAGATCTAACGAAATGAAAAATCTTCTAAAGAAAGAAAAACAAGGCGTAATTGCACAATTATGTTTGTTAGAGGTTCCCACATTGAAATCATCTATTTCTCCAGATCTCCAAAAAGTCTTGGACAATCATTCCAAGGTATTTGAGACTCCTAAAGACCTCCCACCTATTCGTGATCATGATCATTCTATTCATTTGATTTCAGGAAGTGTTCCTCCAAACATTAGGCCTTACAGATATCCATATGCCCAAAAGAGTGAAATTGAACGTATGGTTGCAGAAATGCTAGAGGCTAGTATAATTCAACCTAGTCAAAGTTCTTTCTTTGCTCCAGTAGTATTGATACACAAGAAGGATGGGTCATGGTGCATGTGTCCGGATTATAGAGAGCTCAACAAAATCACTATTAAAGATAATTTTCCCATTCCTGTCATTAATGAATTATTGGATGAATTTCATGGATTAATTTACTTCACCAAGCCGAATCTTTGTTTGAGATATCATCAAATAAGAATGAATACTGAAGACATTCCGAAAACAACACTATTGAAGAAAGATGCATTTTCATGGACTCCAACAACAACGAAGGTATTTGAACATCTTAAAGAGGAAATATGTCAAGCATTGGTCTTAGCTACACCAGACTTCACAGAAACCTTTATTGTGGAATATGATGCATTAGGAAATGGAATTGGTGATGTTTTAATGCAAGAAGAAAGACCCATTTCTTTTGAAAGTCATCCAATCAAAGGAAAATATTTACACAAAGCTATTTATGAGAAGGAAATGTTGGCAAGACTACATGCACTTAAGAAATGGTAACCTTACATAATGAGAAGATCCTAGTTCAAGCAATATTGTTAGAACTTGATGAGGAAGGAAAACTCATATTGGAACCTGGAGCAGTCATAGAAACAAGAACCCGACAACTACGAAATCAATCAATTTCAGAGTATCTCATCAAGTGGAAGAACTTACCTACTGAAGATTCCACATGGGAGGACAAGAATTTTATAAAGAAGCATCCATAACTACTCAAGCATTGAGGACAACAATTTTTTAAGGAGAGGGGCATGTTAGGTCCCTATACCACTAGTGTAACCCCATATTGTTATTAGTGCAACCCCCTTATTATATTTTGTGCCCATGTAGTCCCCATATTGTTATTATTGTGCCCCATAGAAGCCCACTATTATTATTATTGTGCCCTTACATTATTATTGTGATGTTGGCTCTGATTATATTATGACCCCTTAGACTCCTCTATATAGAAAGGAGGTCTTGTCATCTGTATCATCCAAGAATTGTTCATTTGTGTAATGTAAAGGAGGTTTCCCCCTCGAAGAGGTTGATTTCTAAGGTGTTGATCTATCTTTTCTATCTTTTTGTGAGCTGGTTTCATAACATAAAATCAGCTTGCTCTTTAGCTCTTTTACCATGGTTTTCGAGCTAAAGGCTAAGCTTCTTTTCCAAAATGATCCCATATAGCTCGGATAGGATGTGGATAATCATAATGGACATGTAGTTAGATAGAATGCTCTTGTCCCCATTTTTAAAGATAGGCGCAATAAGGCATTGCGTCCAAAGCTTAGGGAAGCCATGCCTTATAGCCAAATTGAGAAGCTTGTGGAGATGAGGAATGAGGATAGATCTTCCTATTTTAAAGATCTCAGCTTGTATTTTTAAGTATATGTCAATATTGATTTGTATTAAAATATTTTGTTGATAATCCACATTGAATATTTTTTTTTATATAAAACATTAAAATATTATTTCAACAATATTTTTCTTATATATAGATATATATGAAGTTGATATCGACATGAATTAGTTAACATAGATCTTCAAATAATTTATTTAAATATTTTGTTGAAATATTTTTGAAAAGTATAACATTTAAACATCTTATTGACACATTGTTTTTACTTCTAATTACATTACAACATATTCATTTTTTTATATTATATTTGACATTATTTTTCAATTTAGAACATAATTTTTATTTTAAAGGGAACGGATAAACAGAGAAACTTACACATCCCCTCATAGTGGGCTATATAATAAGCCTCTTAGCTCAATTACACGTTTTAAGAGAAATTCTCTCACATGATCAATCTATTTATACCATAGTAACTTTTGCACACCACAGTGTAGAGTGTGTTGTTTGTCTAATCATATTTTGAAGTCATGGCTCCCGCTAGATCACAGGTCGTCGCTCAAAGTGGAATATTTTTTGAGAAATTCAAATGACCTAAGAGGATATCATGTAGAGAATGAACTTGTATTTTTGAACCCAAGGCCTTAATGAAAGGAAATACAACTTATACTTCAATTCATTAAAATTTAAGACCTATGTATTTAATATTTGACTTTCTTTAGACACTTCTAAAATGGAGATAACTTTTTTGAATAACTTTATGGAATCATTGGTTCAATAACAAAATAAGCTAATTCATTTGGCATATCTAAATTACTCCAATGCCCATGCACTTATAGTGAAAAAATGACAATAAGAACAAAAAAATACAAAACCCAACCATTGAATTTTTTTGAATAACTTTATGGAATCATTGATTCAATAACAAAATAAGCTAATTCATTTGGTATATCTAAATTACTCCAATGCCCATGCACTTATAGTGAAAAAATGACAATAAGAACAAAAAAGAAAACAAAACCCAACCATTGAATCTATTTGCAACCTGAAACCCTAAAGGGGAAAGACTAAACGAGAGAACACAGTGCAGTGGTTGTAATAGAAGATTTTATTTGGAAGGTTATTGAATACTAAAGACCATTGATTTTATGGAAAGGGTACTTTAATAACAATATAATTATTAGCTTAATGAGAAATGTAATTTCAAAAGAAGAATTTCCCAAAAAAAACTTTTTCTTTTTTTTTTTGAAAAAAAAAACCATGAAAAAATATATCCAAAAAAAAAAAAATAGATGATATTGCATGACTCATTTTCTCAAGGTTAAAATTCTAACAATTTTTAGCATGGCATTACAAATCAAAATCATTATCATGGATAACATTAAAATTATAGTAATTTTTCAACTATAGCATTAAAGATCAAATAGTATGAGTTTGAAAAATCTAAAGATTTTGAAAATTTTCAATCATGAGATTAAAACCAAATATCATCACTACCTTAAAATTTCAACATTTTTCAACCATGGTATTATAAACCAAATCCTAACAAAAAGAAAAAAACCCTTAAAAATAGACACAAATTTATTTATTTTTGAAATCTTATCGTACACCCATTGGGGCAGTAATATTGCAATAATTTATTTATTATTATTTTTTTCTATCTATGGCTTATAATATCACCATTACTATATAGAAAATCATGTGAAAAACATTTTTTTTTTAATTGCTTAATCAACTATGAATTTGAACCTTGAATCTCATGGGTTACATAATAGACAATCGCCAATTAAATTGCCCTAGATAAACTTCATGAAAAAACTCTTAAAAATATCATATACAAAATTATTACTTGTTTTAATTAAAACCATGAAAACTTAATTAAAAAAACATAACAATATAAAAAATAAACCAAATTAAATAATTAAAATAATATATTTTCGTTTGATTTAAAAAATCAAAAAAAAATATAAAAAAACATATATATATATTATATATCCAAAAAAACATTAAACAAACCAATTAATTTTTATTTTTTTTCAAACGGACATCCCACACAATAAACACAATAGTTCAGTTCCGGTTTTCTTTTGGTTTTTTTTTAATTAATTTAATTATTTATAGTTTTTTTTTTATTCTTTAAACATTATTTTATAAAATTTTAACAATCTATTAATAATATTTTTAAAATTATCATTATTTTTTAAAAGTTATTATATTTCAATATCTTAAGTATTTTAATACTTTTTTTGTTTTTTTTGTAAGCTAAGGAGGGACCATTCTTTTATATTACTTCGAATTGAAACCAATACATTTCCATGGTGGCCTCAACCAGCCCCAAAGGGAAACCGGGTCTGTTGGCCACCTTAAGTTTATGACAGCCATCCAGAAACCAAAAATCCTAATTCTTCTTTTCCATGCTATGTATACTAAACATTCATAAAGATTATTATTATTCCTATTTTTCATTGTATATTCAAACTAGACGCCACAACTATCTTTTAACCTTAACAAAAACTGCAGAGAGCATACCCATGTCCTCAAATGTTGTCCTGCGTGGTTTCCTTCTGTCCATCTTCTTCCTTTATACCCATGTTAATCTTCTCTATTTGCTGCTGAATCTCATCCAATTTTTGTCCTGCATCATCATGGTGATTTGGATGTTTTTCAATTCTCTCCTCGGATTAGGAATTCCTTGGGATAATTCTGCCATTTCTATGGCAACTTGCTCCATGGCCTTTGCCAATAGCCTTTTCATCGCCCAGTATATATGTAGGGCCTGTTTGTACAGTGTCATGTGTCCTCTTGTATTTCCTGGATTAGGTAGCAGGTATTCCCAATCTTCCATTTCTGATCCCAATTGGGCCTGGGCTGCTTCTTCCTCTAAGTGCTGTATTATTCTTCTGATGTCCTTGTTAGTGTTTTCGTAGTAGGCTTGCTCTGCGAACTGAATCTTTTTCTCCAAAGTTTTCCTGTATTTTCTGGCTGGTGACGGTTCTCGCTTCTCCTGTTTCCCTACTGGTCGCCCTCTTCCTCTGCTACATCTTCCTCATCCTTGGCCTGTTCTTCCTCTGTTCCTGTAGTTTCCTCCGCGTCCTCGACCTTTCATGCCAGAAGTGCTCCCAAATTCTCCTTCTTCCTCGTGCCCCGCGCTTCTCCTTTCTCCATGCTCCCTTTCTTCTTGAGGTTTATCCTTTACTAAGCCCCCAACCTCCCTAGCCCTCTTTCTTGGTTGCTCTATTCCATCCTGGTCTAAATCGAACATCTCCACGTCGTCCTCATAATCAACCTGAACTGTCTGATATTGTTCATCATTTTCTCCATCCGCGATTTCCTTCCCTTTTTCCCCGGGCTGCTTCGGCCTCTAATCTCTTCTTCCGCCTCGTCTCTCATTCTCCTCCTTGTTGCCATTTGATTTCTCCTTCCGGCTCTATCTGTCGTTCCTCACTACCCCCTCTGCCCTTCTGTGATTCTGCCTGGTTCTTCCACCACCCTATCCTTTCGCACACTCGCTGCTATTTCATTTATCGGTTTCCTGGCCTTGTTTTGCCTTCCTCCTTTATTATATTTCCCCTGCCGCTTCTCGTCGTTACTCTTCCCTTGAGCCTCCTGCCACCTGCCGCGTTCATGATTGCCCACCTCTCTTCGTCCTTCTTCTGCACCATCGTACCTCCATCCATTCTCGTCTGCATTACCTCCATCACCTTCTTTCTTCATTGCTTCCTCGTCGTCCCTCCTCAAGATGGTGTCCCTTCTGCTAATCGCCCTATCCACCTTCATCATTGCCCACTCCACTTTTGCCTTTTCATCCTCCCTGTCCTGACTTATGTTGATTGCCCTGATCGCCGCCATTCTTACCCCGATCGGGGGAATACCTTTTTTTTAATTTAAAAAGTTTTTAATTTTTTTTTTTTTTTTTTTTTTTAAGTTTTTTAAGACAACTTTTGGAATTTTTTAGGGGGAAATTTGTTTTCTCTGTTTTTTAATATAATTTTTTATTTTAAAAACCAATATAATATATAATATAATAAATAATATTTAAATTATATATTAAAAATATATGATATATTAGTGTTTTTCCATTGTTTTAGTTAAAAATTATATTTCTCTTTTAATTAAAAAATGAAGTGTTTTTCACATTGTTTTTAAAAATAAATAAGTATTTTTAAATTTATTTTTATTTTTGTTGATATTTACACCCTTAAAAGATGTTTGTTATTAACATATTTTTTAATTTTAAACTATATCAAAAAAATTAGTTAATAATCAAATAAAAATTTTGTAATGTTATTTTTAGATTTATAATTAACTTTATGTTCTTTTTTGTTTTAATCTTTTTTTATGGTACCCATGGTCATGACCATAATGTGAATTAATTGGTAATTTTAACTTCAAAAATAAAATAAAAGTTGAACTAATTTGAAAAACACTTAAAAAAGAAAAAAGAAAAATAAGTTATATGAACTTTAGGTGCTAATTTTTAGGGATTTTCATAGTCATGCTATTTGATCATTAATGCCATAGTTAAGATATGTTTAAAATATTCTAGTGTGTTTTTCACGTGTTTAGTAATAATGATATTTGGTCTTTAATTCCACTATTGAAAAATGTTTGAATTTTAACCTTAAAAAAATGGTGATGCTATATCACCATTTTTACATTTCAATGTGGGTTTTCTTGTCTTTTGTAATCATGGTATTTCGCTTTTAATGTCATGGTATAAAAATGTTGGAATGTTAAGTCTGAAATGAAAAAAGGATGATACTGCATCATCATTTCAAAATCATAATGAAAATTATGATCTGATGTGATCTATTAAAAACAAGAACTTGGGAAAGTTCTTGCTAAGTTGGTAACTTTGTTTAACACGGCCTAGCAATTTTCATAGCAGACAATATCAAGAAGTTGACTAAAAGCATGCCACCAAATGATCAAGGTGTGGGTATGTTTTGACTATTATTGCTTCATCATTATATATATATGGACATTAGACTTAGGTTAATCATATGAATACATCAAAACATTCGTTTTCTTTCTTAGTACATCGCACTAGACCTTGATTATGAAAGATTTCAGAATGTGTTACATGTTCCAAAGATATCCATGAATCTCCACTCTATCTATGAAATTACGCATTCATGTACAGTAATGTGAGTTCACTCTAGATCTAGTGATAATATTATGGATGAAATATAGCTCTATAATTGTTGTTAGGGAGGTGGATCATCATTCCATGTTGTATACTTTCACTCATTTCATGCTTAAATCATATTCTTATTCACTTTTAACCCATGCACATGAAGGAATTAGAGAAACATTCGATGGAAAGTATGAGAATGATCCCTTGCATTCACTATAGGAGACACCAATTGCATTATTTTCTCCAATAGAGGTAGACATTCAATATGTTTTTACACACTTTTCAAATTAGATTGTTGATGAGATTTCAAAATTTTGTGTTGTAATGGAGTACGAACAACCCTATTTATAGTTGTTTGTCATCATAATAAGCTGACATGAAAGGAGGATGAACCGACATGTCTTTTGTAGAGAATTTATTATTCCTTTTGAACTCGACTTGAGGAGGATACTTTGCTTGGTCTTGGAGGGCTAATTATACTTATCTAATGACTCATACAAAATTAATATGCCCAAGAAGGGTTCTTCATACATGAGATAGACTCAAATTGTCTTTTATGACTAGATGAATTTTAAGAAATTTATCACAGAGAAATAAATTATTACTGAAATTTACCAAGATTTATAGAGAGGAATAATAAAATAACCAGCAACAATACACATAATATTTATCCAGGAAAACCCCAAATCTGGTGAAAAACCCAACCCAATGAGATCTCATTAGAATTGGCCAAAACCCTGGCCAATCCGACCAAGTGAGCCTTCACCACTCACCCTCAGGCCTACATTACAATGAAGTATTTCCAACCTTTTATAGGCTCCATTACATGCAATACCACATAACATTATACCATGGGTACACTATACCATGTGCGCAAAACCATTACTATTTAACCAGGTCCACCTTGACTCAAACCCCTAGGCAATTTTACCTAACAATTCCCCCCTTAAACTTGACTTGGTATTCCTTCACTAAATCCAACCAAAACCTGCTAAATGAGACAATCCCGCTCACTATATCCCTTAGCCCCTTCAAAGTTTTTACCTAGGATTTGTTAACCCAACATCCCCCTATTACCTAGGTCTAACCCAGACTTTATCGTTAATTACCCAGGGGTACGCATGCCTTACCAGGTCTTACAACAGTATGCCCATTTACATGCAAATTAAAAATTTCACTCCATTATAATAATTTTCTTTTTTGTTTACCCTTGTTGTTGTCTTTGTACATCTAACATCAATGTCCACATAAAAAGAACCCATCTACCAAGTTACATGGGTTACCAGCCACTGTAACCGCTAGTTATCTAGGCATTCTTTTTAGGTACATGGTTCATCAATTAATTAATCCACGTGCACATACCCTCCTCATCCACTGAATCTCTCATGACCTAATAGTGTGCAACTTTTCTTCACAATCTATGGCTTTTGATCCAAATCTGCAAGCAAAACTCAATTATCTCGCTATCTACCAGGCCAATACAAACCCTTAGCAACAAAAAACGTCCTTCTAAAGCCAACTTAGCTCTGATACCAATTGTTAAGAAATTTACGGTAGAGAGATAAATTATTACTAAGATTTACAAATAGGAATAATAAAATAACCAACAATAATACAAATAATGTTTATCCTGGAAAACCTCAAATCCGAGGAAAAACCCAACCCAATGAGATCTCATTAGCATTGGCCAAAACCCTAGCCAATCCGGCTGAGTGAGCCTTCACCACTCACCTTCAGGCCTACATTACAATGAAGTATTCCCAATATTTTATAGGCTCCATTACATGCAAAACCACAGACCATAGTAACATGGGTACACTATACCATGTGCCCAAAACCACTACTATTTAACTAGGTCAACCTTAACTCAAACCTCGAGTCAATTTTACCTAACACTTCATACATGACATAGACTCAAATTGACTTTTATGACTAGATGACAAATCCTAGAGACTCACAATAGGATCCATCACTAAGATAAAATTCCTTGCTCATGAAACCCATGAGATAAGCATTACAATAATACTTTTGATTTTCTTATTTTCATCAATTACATAAAATCAAAATTAAACATGTCATTATGAAGACCAAACTTAGTTACTTTTCAACAAGAATGGGTAGTGGGAGGTAGAATAAGGTTGTATGAGGTCCTTTCCAAGCTTAGTAACTTGTAGGATCCCGTTTTGCACTAGGAAAAATGCACACAGTGGCCTTCAACAAACCAGAATCGGTGAATAGTGTTTTGAAGAAGTGGATGAGGGAGGAAGGAAGGAGCTAAGGATATGATGAGGAGTGTAAATGATAGTGCTATATTCTACAATCCAACAATAGGACCTACACAGCACAAAGGTTAATCAATCTTTCCAAACATATAAAGCATGCTAATAGTATAAATTGTAGAAAATTGAAATAATAAGGAAAGGATGAGGTGGATTTTATTCAAGATATGACTATTGCATTAAAAGGAAAACTATCTTGTAGTCTAAATAGGACCCACAACCACAATATATTATGCTTCCTATTCTTGAAATAAACTACTAAACAAACTATCAATTTGTAAACAATAGAGATGTAAAGAGAAGGTTATTCAGAGATCTAACTATTGAAGAAGAAAAATAACTATATTTTTTTGTCTTGCCAACATAATATCTACGATCGCACTTCCCACAAGAGAGGTGATTAATAGACTTGCACACGAAATTTTTTCATGAACAAATTCTGCTAGAAAGGGAAGGAAATATTACTAGCTAGATACAAGAAAGAAACTACATGAATAAAATACACAAAGGAGAGAGGCTAGAGCCTCTTGGTTGGGCCCTACCTCAAGGGGACTCAACTCTCTAAAGCAAACTCATATTTAAGATAGCATAAGGCTTCTGATTGATATAAAACAATGCTCAAGTACATGATGAAAGGAATGAAAATGACATGTACAAGCTCCTAGCTCTTAGTAGTCTCTATCTTCTCCAAAAAAAATTAACCCTATTAAGCCCTTGGGCTTCCTTATTTATAAAAAAATGACTAAGTAGCAACATCCTTGGAAAGAGGGTTTCTTCCATCCAAGATCCATAAAAAAGTGGATCTATCTCCCTGAGATCCTCACAATATTTGAGTGCATCAACTATTAGTAGATCCTTGAACTGTGGGTGAGTAAATACAGGGAGAAAGTCGAGTTTTATGTGAGTAAATGCATGGAACAAGCCTCCTACACCTCCTCCACTTGCCTCTGATGTGTTTATGCACAATAAATGCACTATTTTCCTGCACATTAATCATGTTGGGGCACAACATATGGTAAACATCCTTCAGTCTTCCTAATAAACACATTATAGTCAAAAAGATGTCATCAAAAGTGAGAAAAAAGGTAAATATATGTTGAACGATGGCCAGATGGGCCTTGTTATATAATTATTAATGAGACCCATCGACACCACTTTTCAAAATGAAGATTAAATTCACCACTAAATGTGACAACCAAAAAAACAAGAACTTGATGATGTTTTTGCTAAATTGGGAACTTTGTTGCAGGTGAATCTATTAAGATACAAAGAACCAAATTCGATTTTTTTGGTACTCCACAAGTTCTCCCTACAATAAAAGGCTTCTCACATGATGCAATAGATAGATCTGGGGACATATCCATGATGGGGTTGTTGATAAAAAACAACATCCTTTTCATATAAACTACATAATAGACATAGTGTGAATTGTATTTTGAGAGGATTTTTTCTAGTAAATCACCCACTTTTATCATATTGTTTCTTGCATAAGTTGTTTCATGAGTACCTAACATGGTTGCAAATTGTTGGGACTCACTAACTATTTTAAATAGTTGATTTGTACATGAGTACCAAATATTGCTGGAAAGTAATAAGTTCTACTCATTATGCACAATCCTCGATTATGATTCAATAGGGGGTGTTGTGGTCCATGAACATTAGGACCAATATTGACCATTTTTATCACATATTAGATAATCCCTACCATTTAGCCTCACTTCTTATATGTAGAATTTTTTTATTTTTAGTATCTATTTTTAGGAGAGGGTCCAACATAGGAGGACATGTGGCATTGACTAGGTAGTGACATAGTTGTTTCCCATCCATTAGTACACATTCTATCTTCTTTTACTACATATCCATGAATATGCACTTCCTCTTTTATTTTGGGAAACTACCTTTTCCACAACCTTGTATGTTCACTTTATCACCTTATCCTTTGACTTTTAGTCATATTTTGGGTTTTTCTTGCTATTCTTGAGTTAGGAGTTACATGAGGGATTTATTACTTAAATTTTAAATTATATTTTACTCATCCTATCTTTAGCCAACCCTATTGTTTGTTTCATTATTTTAGTCCCTACAAATCTATTTGTGGGTTAGTTGTTGAACAGGGAAAGTTCTTTTTTATTTTCTAGTGTACATGCGTTATGGAACCCCAACCTAGTAGGTATTGAGGGTTATAAATACGTAATCATGTAAAGCAATAATACACACAATATTTATGAAGTGGATTTGAATTGGTTCTTAAGCTACTTAGTTTATTTGAGTTCAATTTCATTTAATTCTTCTTTCTTGTATTGTCTTGTATTTTTACACAACGAGATCTTGAGCTCGACTTAAAATCCAATACATGTTGTTTAATCCTTATTTCAAACGATCATCCTATTTCTTCACATAACATTTTCCGTAGGGGAATGTAACCTTGTATATTCCCTTATGTTGATGATTTCCAATGGAATCTTTACAAACTTCGTTCTCTATCTAAAAGTTGTCAAAACTTAAATAAGGTTGTAACTTTTTTCCTTATTACGACCTTTGTAATTTTATTAGTGACCCCTTGGTTGTAGGGGAGGCATTCTTTAAAATTAGCGTTAGTTGTTTGATTATCACCATAATTAGACCCTATTACAGCCTTTTCCAATGCCTTCTCAATGTTTGTTACTATATTTTTTTTCTCCATGAAGACCCTGGTTTGATGGTATTTTTCTTGCTCAAGATGCCCATCATATGGGAAACTTATTTCCCTCATAAATAGGGTATTGAGGAGCCCAATATTTTGTGAAGGTTGGTGGTGTGAGTCAATGTGAAGGTAGATATTATTATGTGTTTTCCTTCTAAATACCTCATGCTAGATATTTCTATCTTTCTTTCTAGTAATCATTACGTTAAGGATCGATATTCCATCTTTCTTTATAGTAATGATTACGCTAAGGAATGTGTTGTTGCACAGATTGTCCAGGCAGCACGACAATGCTCAGACCGGGGGCTGTCACCCTGATCCCTGATCCCTTCATTTAAGTCGTCTCCTTGTAGCAGGCTAAGGGGGGTAGACCCTATGGGATAAATGAAGACCAACTGGGAATCAACTGGTTTGGGAAACACAACAGGGGAAAACCAACACTTGATCGATTTTAGGATTTGATTAGATCTTTAAATGCTTAAGACCAGTGCCTTATGGAGTTAATGAAAACCAAGTAATTAATTAGCTACTACTGCTTATGAAGTAATTTAATGATTGCTTGAAAATATTTACAAAATATCAAACATATCACGAGCATTATATAATCCAACTAAAGATTAATTTCACCAGATGCAAAATATAGATGCACGATGCCTTAACAATTAAACTTCAAAAGATCAAAATTCATTACTCAACCATGAAGTTCAAATGCTAAGCAGTTCATAGAATGATTCATCACTTTCAGATAGCTAATTTTCAGATAAAACTTAAGCGCATTTAACTATATAAAAATGACAAATATTAAACCCACAACAGAAAAAAGACATCAAAGGAATTTTCAATTTTCAATTAGTCTTTTTTCGAATATTTTTCAACCCCAAACTCTTTCTTTATTGCACATGAAAAATGACTACAAGAGAGCTTACTTTAGCACACGACTCTCAAATTGAATGATCTCAAATGACCCCTGACACCCTATTTAAAGGAAAATTTCCCAACGGCTAGCTCGAGTGATCCATGTCAAAGTGATCTCGACTGTCGATGAGGATCAAAATCTATTTTAATCTTATCCGTCGAAATTTTAAATGCATTTTAATATATTAAAAATTAAAATTTTGCATTTATTTCCTCAAAACTTTGACTTATTATTATTTTATTATTTTATTTTATTATTTATTTTATTTATTTTAGTTTTTATTTTTTTACTTTTATTATTTTTAACTGGACCCTCGAACTTAGCCTTTGGAAAAATCACCTAGGACCTAGGACTACTGAGGGGATAAAACATTTTCTAACCCTCAAGACACTTTACATCATGACCTTTACAATTTTACATCTCAAGGGGGAAAACCCATTTGACATAGACCCTCATAGACTACCTAGTTCTGCGACACAAACATAATCTAGTAGATCAAGCAATTTGTAATAACCTAACCAAATAGTTAGGATTATTTCCAAATTACTTTTACATAGACTCGACCTAACACACTAGGATTCCCTAAGATTTTAATGACAAAATCCTTTTCGGCTTTGGGGTTAGGCTGAAGGAAAACACTGCTGATCATGGATCGGTGAGACAAAAAAACCTTCCGGAATGTAGATTATCACTAGAAAATTAGGTTTGCCTAGGCAATTTACATACATGACTCAGATCTGCTAAGATTATTTATAATTTACACATGCAGACTGGGTTTACAACATTACACGATCAGGTTGATGATGACAATTGAATGGCACAGACACGTCGATCAAGCGCTATCCCTTTTGCGAAAAAGGGGGTGTACTGCTACGGGTAGTTGACACGCAGTGGTCAACATCTGGCTCTACTTGGGGACACGTTGTTGCATTGTAGGAATGTGAAATCCAGAATCTTTATCCACACAACACACAACAAAATATAAGTAGCATCCATCCAAAAAATCATCATATAACATTAAGCACATGAAAGATATAAGCTCTTCATTTATTAACTATCTAATGGCATGAAAAGTAAATCTAATCATAAAACAGAAATAAAAATGCTAAAAAAACAAGGAGTAGGATTAGAAATATATAGGATGCCCCATGGCATCAGATGTGTTCAATATAGTGTATACTGAGCATTTGCCTGCTTTCAAGAAAATCTGTCAGTTGCTTCTCGGATGTGTCATGTCCAATTCTGCATATAGTAGAACTTTTTCCTATCTGAAAATCAAGTTGCTCGCAGCCATCTGATGCATCAAATCTTCTTCTCATTCTCTTTCTTTTGCATTTCTTCTTTGTGGCATGTTGTATCACTGATGACGTGGAACTTTCTGCTTCAAATCTCTCAGAGGAAGTAAGTAAGTTATGCATGACATGTCTTTCTTCATTCTGCATCTACTCTATCAAGGTTGATGGATTAGTCTCACAGGTGTCATGAGTTATAACTTGATCTTCTATGACTCATGGATTAACCGTGTGGGCATCAACTTGATTATTAATTTCCCTTTTATCCAGGTCACCTTCAATCAGCCACTTTTCAATGGAACAAAGGACCTCATAATAAGATGGAGCTTGTTGCGGCAGATAAGGAGGCTCCTGATCTATTGACATTCCCTGGTTTCTTTCATCTTCTGACTGTTGTTAAATTTCGGAAACTGTATTTTAATGGCATCTGTTTGACTAGAGTGTTCAACCTTCATAACACTAATTTCCCTGGCATGGTTTTCTTCCATGGTCAGTAACTTATTCTGAAGACATATTTTATTGGCTTCCATATCTTTTATTACTTTGTCGTCCTTTGCCTTTATGGTCATCCAGCAATGTTGCATAAAGTTTATCTCTTTCTTATGATTTGCTTGCAAGGTAGCCAACTGATTATTATATTCGAATCTCATGATGGTCATTTCATCATCCATAGTTGACAACTTGTTATGAATAGCACTTATTTCTTCCTGAAAACTTGATTCCCTGGAAGTCACTTGATTTGAATGATTGAGTTCCATGATCGTCATATTTTCCTCTAAGCCTGATAACTTGCTTTGCATAAAATTAATTTCCCTGTCATGATTAGCTTTCATGGTCTCAATTTCCTTAGCATGCTGACTTTGCATGTCGGCTACGTGATCAGAGTGTTTAATTTTCATGATTTCCATCTCCTTATCACGTTTTTCTAGGTGGGTGCATAACGTTCTCACATCATTGGTGTAATTAGTTTGATTGATCTCCATATTTTTTACTAGCCACATTAGTTCTGCTATAATTTGCTTCTAATTTTCCCTTTCATTGTCGACACTGATTTTACAATTTGTCCCTGCTTTTCCACTATCATGGATTTGATCTGCAATGGTACAAGTGGATGGCACATTTTGATATGAAGAATTGTCTTGAAATCTTTCATCGACAGCTAGACCTTTCATAAGATTACTTTCCTTCTGTTGCACAATTTTAGGGGCACAAGGCGAGCTATCTTGGTAAACATATATGTCTTTAAAAGCATTGACAATGTCTTGTAAAGAAGTGAAATAATCTTTAGGACAATTATTAAACCAATTCAAAGCGTCACTCTCTAAAGAAAGAACAAATAGACGCATTTTGACATCTTCATGATCATACTGAGGAGATCTACAATATATGATCATTATATGAGTAAACCTACTTAAATGCTTTCTAACAACAACTGAATCACCACCTGAGAACAAAGGTAATTTAGAAATGGCCACTTTCAGAACATCATGGAGAACATCAGTAAAATGGCATGGGATAAATGAATAATCCATGATGAATAATGAGGGACCAAATGGATGATAGAAAGAGATCTTTGCTCAGGAAAATCAAGAGATGAAAGAAGTGGAGTCGCCACTTGAACAATGAATCTAATTCTAGGATCCAAAAAGCAACAAACAAGTAGATATGAGGGAGGATTCTTGTCTTGGACAAATAAAAGAAATGGAGTCACCACCCAAATAAGAAACAAATTGAAGAGTAGGTGCTGAAGGTACGATTAAACAATATGACGAAAAATAAGGCGATGAAAAGATCAAATGACGCCAAAGAATGTTGGTTGTTTGACAGGCCAAAGAACGGCAGAAAAGATGACATGATGCCAAAAATGTTGACTTTGCCGGCTCAAATGAGAGATGGGAAGATGAAAGATGAATGTCGAAAAAACCAAGGACAGAAAAACTCTATCCCCGGCAATGACACCAAAAAATGTTGTCGTTTCCGGCTCAAATGAAAAGATGACAAATGAGAAGATGAATGAGGAAATTTCAATAAAATGTCATTGAAGCACCGAGAATCAAATATCCATGGCAATGGCACCAAAAAATGTTGTCGCACAGATTGTCTAGGCAGCATGACAACACTCAGACTAGGGGCTATCACCCTGTTCCCTAATCTCTTCGTTTAATCTGTCTCCTTCAAGTAGGCTAAGGGGGGTAGACCCTATGGGATAAATGAATACCAACTGGGAATCAACTGGTTTGGGAAACACAACAGGGTAAAACCAACACTTGATCGATTTTAGGATTTGATTAGATCTTTAAATTCTTAAGACCGGTGCCTTATGGAGTTAATGAAAACCAAGTAATTAATTAGTTGTTGCTGCTTATGAAGTAATTTAATGATTGCTTGAAAATATTTACAAAATATCAAACATGTTGTTGGGTCTAAAATGCATATGCAAATTAGAGCTTAATTTAATGTCAACCCGGGAAGGTAAACTTATAAGTGCTTATCTAAAATATATAGATCTAGAAAGATTCCTAATTTGTCCAAGATCTTAAAATCCCCTTACAGGAACATATTCATTAAGATCTCTTTCAATAACTAATCAAACCTAGATCTAACAATTGTTTGAGATCTATGATTCTCTCACAAGAACATATTCTACAAGATCTCTTCCAAAATTAGATCATCTAATTAGAACTTAAAAGCTGAAATAAAGTAAACCTAGATCTAATCATTGTATGAGATCTTATGGTTCTTTTACAAAAACACTTTCAAATAATATCCTTCCAATATTAGAACATTTAATAAAACTTGAAAGCTGAAATCAAACAAAAACATAAAATAAATTATACCTAAAACAAATAAATAAGCATGCAAGTGAGGCCATCGGGGCCCTCCATAACTCCACAAGCATACCACTTCAATGGAGACTCAGATGTAGAAGAAAAATTTATGTATGATCCTTTATTTCAAAATCTCCATTACAAACCAACTCTAAGATTACAACTCTAAGCTTCTAATATTACATACTCCAAAATTCTAAGATTACAAAAACTTCAGGATTACAAATGGAGGAGATTGTTCTCCTATTTATACAATGGGATGAGTAACAAACTCATAATGATCATCCACTAATCTCTCTCAACCATCTAGACACATAACCCCTTTTTGTCCTGATTTTCTAAGAGACTCTTCAAAATTCTAACGCCTTTTGTCCTGATTTTCTCCATGAGGTTTATCCTTCAAATTCAGAATTTGAATCAACAAAGGCCACATAGAGGGTGTCTTGGAAGCTTCCTTGCACTACACATTCACAAAAACAACCCACTTTCCATATATAAAGTAAAATACATTATTTTCTAATATTTAATCAAGAATTTCTCTCAAAAATGCTTAAAAATAAATAATATTTGGAAAATATAAATGAGACCCGTTAATGGTGAATAATAGGAAAAATGGAGTGACAAGGTGGTGAATAGTGAGTGATATAATGGAAGCATAGGTGAAAAATGTATGGTAATGAGTGATATTTGTATGACATTTTTGGAGCCCAACACATGTCACGAGCATTATATAATCTAAGCAACGATTAATTTCACCATATGCAAATTATAGATGCACGATGCCTTATCAATTAAACTTCGAAAGATCAAAATTCATTACTCAACCATGAAGTTCAAATGCAAACCAGTTCATAGAATGATTCATCACTTTCATATAGCTAATTTTCAGATAAAACTTAAGCGCATTTAACTATATAAAAATGACAAATATTAATCCCACAACAGAAAAAAAACATCAAAGGAATTTTCAATTTTCAATTAGTCTTTTTTCATTTTATTTTTTTTCAACCCCAAAGTCTTTCTTTATTGCACATGAAAAATGACTACAAGAGAGCTTTCTTTAACACACGACTCCCAGATCAAATGATCTCAAATGACCCCTGACACCCTATTTAAAGGAATATTTCCCAACGGCTAGTTCGAGTGATCCATGTCAAAGTGATCTCGACCATCGTTGGGGATCAAAATCTCTTTTAATCTTATCCGTCAAAATTTTAAATGCATTTTATATATTAAAAATTAAAATTTTGCATTTATTCCTCAAACTTGATTGATTATTATTTTATTATTTATTATTTTATTTTTTAGTTTTTATGTTTTAAATTTAATTAAATTATTTTTTTTATTTATATTAATTTATTATTTTTTACTGGACCCTCGAACTTAGCCTTTGGAAAAATCACCTAGGACCTAGGACTACTAAGGGGATAAAACATTTTCTAACCTTCAAGACACTTTACATCATGACCTTTACAATTTTACAACTCAAGGGGGAAAACCCATTTGACATACACCCTCATAGACTACCCAGTTCTGCGACACAAACATAATCTAGCAGATCAAGTAATTTGTAATAACCTAACCAAATAGTTAGGATTATTTCCAAATTATTTTTACATAGACTCGACCTAGCACACTAGGATTCCCTAAGATTCTAATGACAAATCCATTCCAACTTTGGGGTTAGGCCGAAGGAAAACTCTGTCGATCATGGATCGGTGAGACAAAAAACCTTCCGGAACGTAGATTATCACTAGAAAATTAGGTTTGCCTAGGAAATTTACATACATGACTAAGATCTGCTAAGATTATTTACAATTTACACATGCAGACTAGGTTTCCAACATAACACGATCAGGGTAATGATGACAGTCGAATGGCACGAACACATCGATCAAGCACTATCCCTTTTGCGAAAAAGGGGGTGTACTGCTATGGGTAATTGACACGCAGTAGTCAACAAAATTGATTGCTTCTATTTTCTTGAAGTTACATGGTAAACTCAATGTCTTTAGAGATCCCATTAAGGTGCTTAAAGAACTTATTCAATTCATCATTACCATGGAACTACTTCACATTGGTGTCATCCATTTTGGGGTATGATTCAAGACCTACTTTCTCAAATTTATCCATGAAGATGTTAGCCACTATTGGTGACAAGGGGGATCCCATTGCCACACTACTTATTTGCTCAAAAATTCCCCTAGGGAATTAAAGAAGGTTGACTGAAACAAACCTCTGCTAGTCTTGTTGTCTTTAGTCTATGACTTCATACATTACTTGACTAGATTCATTTAATGAAACCTTAATGAAGAGTGAAAAGACATCAAAATTGATGAGCACATCACGTGGTTTAACTTTTTCTTCCTTGAGAGTTTTATAAAGTCACTTAAATCCTTTACGTAGGAAATTATGTTGTGTACTAGAGGACCTTAGATATTTGAAATGTCCAAAAGATAAATCCCATTAAGGCTTCTAAATGTCTATTCTCAAAATGACATCTAATGTGAACATTATGGTTGAATTTTCTCAATAATATTCTAATCTTCCGACATTCTTTTTCTTGTAACCTTGACCTTACACATCTCTATTTTTTTAAGTGTACTTAGCAAATTTTGTGTGGTACACGATAATAGGAATTTCTTCAAAAGTTAGTTTAATCCATGCTACAATATTTCTTTTTTTATGAACTTACTCTCTTCCATTTACATAATTTCGCAAGCTTGTAATTTATCAATACTATTGATTTTCATATAATTTGCATTATTAGCAACAAGTTCAAATTGGTCCCCGTTGTCCTCATTTGAGAATCTTCTCCTTTTGGGGACAATAGTGGCAATGTGTCCAACTTCCTTTTTGAATTTATGGTGAGCATCCCCATCATCACCATTGGGAAGAATAGGTGCATGCCTCATAGAGTGAACAAGTGATCCATCTATCTTTACCATTGACTTTAGATCTATCTCAAGTTGCCTTTCCTTGAAGAAGATTTCTAATATAGCTGTAATGGAATTAAAATTAATGTTTAAATGTGTAAAAAAATGAAAAGAAAAATCAACAACAAAATTAAAAAGTTAAAAGATAATAATGGTGTATGATTGAATATTTTCTTTTTTATGAGAGATTTTTTGGCCTAAATCACAAGATATTTCATTTGTCAACGTGTTTCGAACCAGCCAATGTGGTTCATCATCACGACAAGTTGAATGAACAAATGAGGCTTAGCATGTTAAATAGATAGAGCAGAACCTCCAACAGCTATATTAACAACAACTAGATTTCACTGGTTAGTTAAGACAGGATAATAACCATTATTTACTTAGATAAGTTACCCCGTTAATTATAAATGGACCTTTTTATATACTTACAATGATAAAAATGTATTAAAAAACAAAATTACAACATAAATTAATTTAATTTAATAGTTTAATAAAGTTATTATATCTAAAAATTAAAGTAACTAAAAGTTAGTTATAAAAGTAATTAAATATAAATAAGCTACTTATTATTCTTATAAAATATAAGGTCAAAGAGCGTTTCAATACCCTTATATATAAAAAATATTATAATTCAATTATAACAGATTAATTTTAAAAATAATTATTATTTAAAAAGTTAAATAAATATAGAGTAATTTTAAGCGTATGATAAATAAAAGAAGTATTAAATTATAAATGATATTAAAATATTATTAATAAATTAATTTAATAAAATAAAGTAAATTAATTAAGTAAAATAACTTTAAAGAATTTTATAAGAGGGTGATAGATATGAAACACTTTATTTAGTTAATATTTTAGTAGCTACCATCATAAATTAATTCAAATAGAAGAGAATGGGGTGGTAAAAGGTGTTTTGAATTAATTATAAACAATTGCTTTTTAGTTGAAATTTTAGTAAATTTAAATTATGAATAAATTTATAGGTTTATTTTTTAAATTGTTTTATAGTTACTATTTTTAAAATTTTATTCTTTATTTAACCCTAATTCACTCTTCTAAATTTTTATAATTCTTTAATAAATTTAAAAAATATTAAAAATAAGTAAATTAAATTCAAATATACTAATTATTTATATATATCGTATTATTAAGAAAATACTTTAATAGTTCTTAATTTAAAAAAAAAAAAATTATACCCTAATTATTTAAAATTATAATCTATATTTTTTAGTAATATCCCACAACCCTAATTATTAAATATTATATCTCATTATTAATCTCTTTTTTAATAATTCATTCATTTTTTAATTAATAATCTTCTATCATAAAAGCATTCTTTTGTCAACCATTTTTATCATGAACATGCTTTTTGTTGGCTTTTAATTTTCCCTATTACCATTTCTCTATTTATTTGGGTTGATTAGTTTTCTTTACAAGCTTTTATCTTGATGATGAACCTTAGTTTCAGGTTCGAAGCTTTAGAATTTTCAATCAAATAGTGAATGTATCCTGAACAATATTACAAACAAAATTATATTATAATTAATATTTAATGGTTGTATTAGAAAGAATAATAAATTTTAAATATATTATGATAAAATATTATTTTTTTTAAATATAAAACATATAAAACACTTTATCTTTAGTATTTTAGCCAATATAATTATAAACTAAGTTAAAGTGTTGGAACTACTACACATCTGCATGCAGACTCTTAGTTAGAGCATGCAACTACATGCAACTACTACACACCTACATGCAGACTCTTAGTTAGAGCATGGGATTGCATGCAAGATTCCTTTTGCATGATTTACTCCTTGATTTGCTCCTTCTTTAACTCCGCAATTGACCAGTTATCTCTGGAACTTGTTGTAGGTGTTGAGTCTTCTCATTGATCACCACTATAGTGCATTACCTTGGGACCTTCACCCAGTAATGCTATATCATGAGCATTATAATATATTTTCTAATGAATCATTCTTTTCTTCTTTCGATTTTCCTTTAGTGTTTTTGCTCTGCAAAGCTGTGTGTTCAACATTTACTAACTAGATTCATCTGTGCAGGTTTTCTAACACATTTACATGGTATCAGAGCCCATAGGTTGCTAGATAAAAGACGCACAAGTACTTTATTTTGCAAGTATTACAGCTTGGAGATCGAAGATTGACAGAAAAATGGAGTTTCCCAAAGCATCTATCCTAACACTGTACAACTATCACGAATGGAAGGACCAAATGGCTCGATACCTTCGTAAAAAAGGGTTGTACAGGATTACCATGGCTACAGAAGTGGAATGCACTTCAGCCATAGAGAAATCCAAGTACCTCAACCATATGGATGAGGCCCACGAATCCATATGCATGTGCATCTATCCAGAGTTGCAGTTTCATCTATCTGCCTGCAATACTCCCAATGAGATTTGGAAAAAGGTTGAAGATCTCAACGGGAAACAGGATGAGCTGAAAGGACATATGCTCGAAGTGGAGCTGCTATCATTGGATCCACGGAACTATGATAAAATTCAAGACTTCTTCACCAAATATAATGATCTATTGCTGCAACTCAAGGGTTGTGGAATTGACAAATCCAAGGAGGAGAGTCGCCAAATTCTCTCTATTGTGTCAAAGCTCAGACCGGAATACTCCGTCTTTGTGTCTACATTTCATTCAGTAAGGCTCGCAACAGGTAAATCCTATACTATGCCTTCTCTCCAAGAATTTATGGAGTCCCTTATTTTTGAGTAAGATAAACTCATTGGCATGGGGAAAATGAAGCCTCCAAAAGCGCACGCACTTGCTGTGCATGATAGCAGCCACAATAAACATCACAGATCTGATTCAAGTCAG
>APFE031009264.1:42698-53833 GCA_000404065.3 Pinus taeda
AATAATTTTATAGTTCTAATTTTTTAAATTACTTTATAAAGATATTTAACTTGAAGATAATGCTTACATGGTAAATTTAGAGTTACTTTGAGTTTTTATTGTGAGAATATCTCAATCCCAGTATTATTCAATCCAACTATATATTTGTATAATATTTATGAATAAATAAAATGTGAAAAAATAATTTTTAATGTTTACACTGATTTCTGTGTTGGTATCAAAGTGCTTTTGGACCTCACTCGCATAAGGGAGGGCCTAGGGATATGCAGGCTTAATAGTTTCTTGTGTTGTGCGTGTATTCGTCCATCATTCGAGTGCTGGTTCTTGTTTGGACGTTTACTCTTTGTTTTAACAAAGCCTACGCATTGACAGATTCACGTCATCCAGCGGACGAAAGTCATGCTATGTGAGATCTGCCTGCAGGACAAGCAATTCTACGATCCCATAGTGCACCGGGATTTTGCAGAGCTTGTCTTTCACTGTTGTTGAAAGACCTGACAGGGGTGTGCAGATTCACATGTGGTACCTTGGAGATAGTCACGTCTTTAACGCTATTCATATTCTAGGCATTGTTTTGTCACTCCTCAAGCAAATTGTAAAGACAAATTTGAAAACAAAGGTTGTTCATTGTTGTACTGGGATAACACTTTATTTCACAGATCTCCAAAGAAGAGCATTTTTTTATGTCGCTTCCATTGCAGGCCTCAATCCCTCCGCTTGATGCATGAGACCAAAACCACTACCTTGGCTTACGACATTTACAAGACTGATTTGCTGGAAAATCACCTGTTGAACTCGTTCGTGCCGGTATGCAGGTGTGTGTTGCTGCATTTAAAAAGGGTCAGTTGAAGATTCTGGCTCACGTTTTTTTACAGAACACAACGTACGGGGTACAAGAGGGTTGCAGAGGAAAGGGGAGGTTCGAGTACTGCATAAGAAGCTAATGGCCCGTCAGACAATATAACCAGATTGCTAAATTAATGAAATCAATCTTAATATTCTTTGCCTTGCAAAATTCTTTCATCAAAGATGAGATATGGTTGTAACAGTTGTTGCAGTTGGGCCCTACTTTCTAACACAGCCCTCAGTGTTGGTAAGCTCTACATCCCCATCTCCAAGCTGGAGTAGTACCAACATTTTGTTTTTCATGCCCATCGAATCGAAGTATAACATAAGCGAGGTGGTGTTGTTGAAGTTAAGAATTGTTCTGCTTTCAACAGCCCACGTGGATGATTGCATGGTCAACTGGTTAGCGAACAATGTGCTTGAATTGTTGTTGGCGATTTTTATAGCGGTCAGGTTTTTTTCAGGGCAAGGGCTAACCAGCCTGCCATAGGGCATTAAATGTCCTGGTACATGCATGCACTATAACAAAATAACACACAGCTTTTGGTGGCTACATAAATTAAAAATAAAAACTGTGTGTTATTTTGTTATAGAGCATGTATGTACCAGGGCATTTAATGCCCTATGGCAGGCTGGTTAGCCCTTACCCTCTTTCAGCGAATGGGTTGGCACTTTTGATCCTTTGCACATTGTGCTTTCATAAAAGTAGTAGTTGCTGGAGCATTCGATTTTTTTGGCTTTTCTGTGATCCAAAAGAATAGTTATTTTGTTTTGGTGTGTAGCATTTTATAACGATAAACCAAAACCAAATAATTAATAGGTGAATATAATTAAATTAGTGGTTTTCCGTGTTTTTGGGTGTTTGAGAGAATTTATCGCTAATTTGATTATGTGAGTTTCTTATATTTTGATGGGTCTTACAGTGTTTTCAGCTTCAAGAGTATCAGTTAGAGGTTATGTTATGAGATCCATGTGTGTAGAAAGGTTAGTTGCATAATTGAGATTGTCTTTCGGGAGATTGAGAAACGTAAATTATACAAAGTTCATCAAAGATGGTTAGAGGCGGTTATGTTTTAAATGAGTTAGAGGCAATGAGTTGAACGAGAGGCTCCAATATTGTGGTTGTGAAAAGAGCATTGTCCACCAGACTTCAAAGTGAAGATAATTGTCCAAGAAGACCCGTAAGACATATGTGACATGTGGATTGTAATTTGTTATTTTTGTTATTTTTGTATTAATCTTTGTAATGATATAATGCAAGTATTAAAAACTAGACTATTTTTGTATTAATCATTGTGATGATATAATGCAAGTATTAAAAACTAGACTATTTTTGTATTAATCATTGTAATGATATAATGCAAGTATTAAAAACTAGACTTGGAGAGAATGCTTACATGGTAAATTTAGAGTTGATTTGGGTTTTTGTTGAGATAATATCTCAACCTCCTGATCCATATTTAACTTCCATTAGATCTCAATCCAACTATATATTTATATAATATTTATGAATAAATAGAATGAAATATTTTTTTAAGTATGTATAATTGTTTCTTTGTATTTAAGTGATATAGAATGGGTTAAATTAGATACTAAAAAGAATTTTTTCATTTAAATAAAATTCAAATTATAAATAGTCTTATAGTTTTATGAAGACAATTACGTTGCACAGAGTATTGCACAGTTTGACATATTCATGGCCTAGAGAAGGATTGTATCCTTGGATAAATTGCCAATTATTGATGAGGACTTATGACCAATGTGAATTCATCGAGACACTCACTTCAATGTTCTCGAATATCCTACTCATAAGATAGGTAAATGGGAAGTTCCAAGAAAAGTACGATGAGGGAAAATGACAAAGGAGCGAACAACGGCCTATGGGTAAACCCCAACTTCCAAGGGAGTTACGATGTCTTTATTTGTGTGCAGAATAGGAATTTGCAGAGTTGATATGCAACAGGAGAGACATTGATTGATATTGGTCCGTCACAATCAAGGGCCTTGTTGGACTACATCCTCTCCACACGGTACTGCCGCCCTCCATTTCGCTCCCTCTTGCTTTCGCATTTATGTAGAGCTTTAGGTGCATTGAAGTGTGAGCCATTATCATTTTGACTTCAATTCAAGCGTTCCGTGGCACCTCACACACCTACCGGCCTTACTGTCCATGATTATGATGATCGAAAATCTAATCATCATCAATTAAAACCTTATAATTCTAATAATTTTTAGTAATATTTTTAAAGATTAAATATTAACTCTCATTTTTGTTTTTAATTTTGACCTGAAATTAAAATGAAATACGACAATTTGATTATTTTTCAATGAGAAACTAATATTGCAAAACTTTTTTAACTATCGCCTCACATTATTAATGTACACACAACCATGAAAAACACCTTAAAAAATAACATAATGCAAAATTGTTTACTCTTATAATCAAAATTATGAAAACTTTAATTTAAAAAAAACACATTAATATTAAAAGCAAATAAAAAAGGGTTTGGACGATTAGCTACCATTAGGTAAACTATGTCACCCCTAGCACATGACATATTGATAAATGATTTGGACGATTACAAATTAAACTACTCTCTTAAATTATATTACATAAAAATAAAAAATAAAATAAATTTAAACAAATATAATAAATTTGCAAAAAAAATTATCTTACTACAACTAGACCTCACATAACATACTTTATTAGTGTGTTAGGTTAGTTTTTTGCAAGACTTCTAGAAAGTCATTGGAGAGCAACAAAAGATGTGCTCATGTTTCGCAAAGGAAAAATTAATTTTGGTCTTAAGTATAAAGATTCATTTGATGTTGAGTTGACAAGTTACTCATATTCAGATTGGGTTGGTAATCCGAATGATAGAAGATCTACTACAGGTTATGCTTTTAGCATTGGATCTGGGATTGTTTCATGGAGTAGTAAGAAGCAACCAACTATATCATTGTCATCTACTGAGGAAGAATATAAAGCTTTGTGTGCAACAACTTGCGAAGTTGTTTGGTTGAAGAGTGTTCTTCAAGATGTTGGAGAAGAACAAAAGAAGGCTACAGTTTTCAAATGCGACAACCAGAGCTCGATCAAGTTGGAAAATAATCCAATTTATCATGCAAGAAGAAAGCATGTTGAAGCTCAGTTTCATTTTATTAGAGAGAAGATACAATTGAAAGAAATTTTTCTTGAATATTGTAATACTTGTGAAAATGATGTTGATATTTTCACTAAACCCCTTGGGAAGATGAACTTTTGAGTTGTTTAGCAAGATTTTAGGTGTGGAAATAAATCCTTTCTCCATCAAGGGGGAAATTGAAAATAATGGAGAAAATATTTGTTAGGCTATTCGACTTTGTTTTTATTTAGGACTAGATCCTATATTTCTCGGATTTGTTTTGATATCCCTATTCGAATGTATCTTTATATGATTGTATCGATACATGAGAGCTACATACATGAGAGCTACTAGATTCATTCATTTATTGTTTTGTCTTCCTAATTTCAAATAATTTAAGTTGAAGTCAAGAGTTCAGTGGTTTCATAATTCACTACACATACCTACTGGCACTACTTCCCATGTGAACGACGACATGGTTCTCTATACATTACACACTTTATGCAAAATTCACATGGTTGATCTATTTATACAAGAGTAAGTTTTGCACACCACGTTGTAGAGTGTAATGTTTGGCTGATCATATTCTAAAGTAATGGCTCTCGCCAAAGTATAGGTCGTCGCTCAAATTGCTTTCTAATCAATTCCTTCCGATTTCATTCGCCTTGTTTATGAGAGACCTAGTTGCGAAACATTTAACAAATTCGAGATACCACTTAGACTTGTCTTCTTTACAAGTAGATGAACTTCGTGAGAAAACGATGGTAGAAATTGGAAGGGTTGGTCAAAAGTGGGGGATTTCCTAGGTGGTGAACCATGGAATACCTCGTGAATTGGTCCAATTCTTGCAAGCTACTGGTAGAGAGTTCTTCGATCTCCCACTAGATGAAAAGGAAGCGTACACTAATCTAAAAGGTGTTACGAATGACAGTTTCGAGGGGTATGGTAATAAGCTAAAATGCACCAACTATGGGAGGTAGGGTTGGTCGAATTTCTATTTTCATATGGTGTGGCCTCCCTCTCTCATAGATTTCAACAAGTGGCCCAAGCATCCACCCTTTTATAGGTATAATGCCCTATGTACCATTTAATTCTACATTTTTTTATGATCTCTCTCTCTCTCTCTCTCTCTCTCTCTCTCTCTCTCTCTATATATATATATATATATATATATAACCTTATCTCTTTTAAGTCATTCTCTTTCCTCTCCATTTTCAACTACAAGACCACCTTCAATTGCATAAAACGCTCATACTTTGTCAGTCAATGTACACCTAATTCAATAACCCACAACTTCAACCCCCTCCAGACCACCTTCAAAAACCTAGGTATTTCTCAGTTGATATGTTTCCTTATAAATTGAGCACAGTTGTTCTATTTACCAAAAATAGATAAAGGAATGTGTGGCATGATATTAACATAGTGTAAAACATGTGGATAAATTTTATGTCATGTAGGTGATGCCATGAGCATGGTATGATGGGCAATAGCACAGACGGTACTATGTACAAGTAATACATATGGTACCCGTATGACTACATGTGTTACATGATTGAAATATGAGATGTATAACTATGTGTATAATACACCTTGTGTGCAGGTATACATGAAGACACTAGGTGGGTGTCTGACAGGGCAATTGGCCTGGAGGTTTCACATAAAAAGGAAACTAAGAAGTGGTTCAAGGATAAGTAACCATGGTTAATTGTAGTATGACATACATATGATTATGATGAGTATATGTGGTTATGATTATATATAAACTAACTTGATTATGATATGTTATATAAATATGCCAGTTTATTTATTGTATGCAAAGGAGCTGCAGAAAGCAAGTGTTCGACAAGTGCACAAAGGCTTGGAAGAACGAATAGAGAGAACATGAATTCTTTAGATAAAAAGAATAATGAGTAATAGTTGCTTTAGTAGTATAGAGTAACAAATCGTGATATTGATCATAGTTAAATTTCTGGATCTATAATTTATCTCAATTGTTTGAAAACAATGTTACAGGTAGTCGTGGCTGGAGATATGCTGGGAGCACTCCTTGTAACCAATATACATCGGAAGATTTGCATTACATGGCAATGCCATGAGAGCTGTGGATCCATAAAACAACTGCTTGTGAACGAGGACATGATGTAGTGATACACTGAGGATGGTGTAAAATTTAAGGGTGGGAGTATGTAGCACCCCTCCCTTGTGTGTTAGTATATTGTAACCTAAGATGGGAAAAGCTAGGTGTGATATGTAATATTGGAAAGCAAAAATGTTATTAAATAAATTAATAAATAGATCACTTGGAAAAGCGAGACACCAAGAGATGAGATTCTTGCCAAATCCCATTGAGGAATGGGATAAGGATAAATCTTTCATGGTAAGCTTCTAGATGTGATTCTAGATAAGCTTGGATGGATTGGAGATAAATATCCATCGGATGGATTGGAGATAAACATCCATCAAGGGAAAAACATAAAATCTTTGCGGGAGATAAAGGCAAGCTTTTACAAGGAAAAGCCCCATGGGAGATAAAGATGAGCTTTTCCAGAAAAAGACCTAGGAAAATGGAAACAATCCATAAAAGTGGGACGCCGCTAATGGAAACTAAATCATGAAAGAGGGTATTAAATACCCATTGCATAGATCAATTGGAGGTAGTTGATCCACCATGGAACATGTCTATGCAAGAATCCAATTTTGTACGACATCATGGTAATGAATTCCCAATCCATGTAGTAATATGTCGAGTTAAGATAGATTTTCTTAAAGAAAAATTTCAATTTTCTTTTCTTACCAAGTGAATACATTCTTGTGCTATGGCCATTGCATCCTAAATCCTCCTGTTTGACAAGAATCCAAACTACGCAACAACATATGAGGAGATATAAATTTTTAAAGTCTATATATATATATATATATATATATATATATATATATATAATATATATATAATATATATATATATATATATATATGTTGGCTTATTGGGGTCTGACCCAGGTTCAGAGGTGATTTAGGCAAACAAATCCCGGTACTATTGGCCCTTTTGGCAATAGACCGCGGAGCACTTGAAGTAGTATGGGAGGGTGCTAGAGCTAGGTTTCCACACTCTGGAGATGCCTGATGAGTTCAAGTGGTTCGTGGTTCGTCCTTGCACGCAAGTCGCTTCGCGCACTTTCCCGTACCTTGCAGCCTGAGATATTGCCTTCACGCATCCCTACCCAAGGGTTGAACGTTGTGCTTCTATGTTATTACCTAATACTTTACTGATATTCCAATGTTAGTTGATTATCTTAGCCTACTTGCATGCTTTAAGTTATACTTAACAATATAAACCATTCATATAGGTGCGCACAAAAAATAAACAGTATATTCGCAAATTATATCAAACATGCATTAACCCAAGAACAGATACACAAAATTATGATAACTTCTCTTTATTAATTTCTTCCTCGGTTACAGGCTCTGATTCGCCCTGCACACTTAGATACAGGGGTCCACACAGGGGTCCACACACTCAGCTGTGAACTACTACACCTCTACGCACTCAATTGCAGAGCCTTCTCCTACTCTACGACCCAAAGGCACACTTTACACTTATGACTCAATCCCTTAGACTTGTTATTCTTCTCTCCCATTCATTGTCTTTTACACTTAGAGCCGCACTCTATTTATACAATCCCATGGTTAACGGACTATGGGTAGGCTGACATTACATTACAAAACTAGGGCAGACAACCTTGTGACTCTATCATACTTTCGCACTCCATGCCCGCAATTCGCGGAGCTTTACAACAAAAATCAGTCAAAACTTGGGCTTTGAGCCCCAAAACATGCCTTGGGGGGATTCCATGCCCAACAGGCCCCCAATGCAAACATTGTGACTCTCCCTCGAGTCACTTTGTTGGCGTGATGAGCTTGGCGCGGATTACCTCCAACTATTCTCGAACTGCACGGAGGTCAGCAGTGCACTGAGCTGCTGCTTGCTAGATCTACTGCATACATTGCTCCGAGCCCTCTGTGTCTAGGGTGCTTCTCCACATCAAGCATCCCTTGTATGTTCACGAGCTTGCCTTCAATGTCTACTGTGATGGTGAAGGCCTCATCGGTCCAAGGCTAGACACGCACTTTGAGAACTGCCTCCTTATGTCGTGTCACCTCCACCTGCTCCTTGAGTGCTTTAGCCTGTTGTATTTGTGCAAGCCTCTGGGTGAGGACCACTATCTATGAAGTTCCTCGAACATTGTCATACTATTGTTGGAATTCTCACGTCTCTATCTCTGAGCGCTGGATGTTGGGGTCCTCCTGCAAAGTTGTGAGGACCTCAAGTGATTCTTCCAACATGCTGGTGCAGTCTCGCACTGCACCTCTGATTTCCTCCAATCCCGCTGTGATAGCACTAGATCGTTGTTCCCTAATTTCCGGGGGAGTGGATAGCTATGCCTTTAACTATAGTCGGTGGTCTGAATATTCAGCTCCAGTTGAACCTTTGTCGTTTCTTCCCTGACCTCATGGACTCCTGCTGCTAACCTGTGGATCCATACCTCCGCTGGTAGATCTGTTGGGATGGCCAGCTCTGGGACACTTCGGTAAGCGTTGCCTATCATTTGCACCAACTGTTGATTTTGCAACACTAATTCGTCATGCTACAAGCTGAGTTGTTCCATGTTTATCTTCTATTCACTGAGGACTTGAAGTGTGCGGCCCTCCGAGCGCGCAACTCTGCCATTATCCCATCCTGCAATAGATATAATGTCCAGTACGGAAGGGCAGCTAGATTAACCCTTAGAACTTTCATCGTGCTAACGGAAAGCCTTTCGTCCTCATCTGATGTCACTAGGGCCCCTTCCAACAACGCGATTGTGTTCGTCATCGGCACAACATTTGCTCTTCTACCATGGATTTGACTGCGATGTTGGTTGAAAGGGTACCAACCTGAGGTGGGGCGCACCTGTAAGTCCTGCAACTATGCTTTGAGGTCCCCCAACAAAGTCTAGTGCTCCTGGATGAAATCCTAAAGAGCCTGATTAGTGACATCGCGCTTCGTCTCGCCGATGTCATGCAAATCACCCTCGGTTAGGGTGATCAGGTCAATGGACAATTTTGATGCCTTGATCTTCTTCCTCAATCATCAGCCGGCATGCAGATCACCATGAGTTAGGGTGATCAGGTCAATGGAAAATTTTGATGCATTGACCTTCTTCCTCGATCTTGCTCGCTCTGTCGAGTGTTAGCACTTCAACTTTGTGGACACGGTTTGTGGGTCCGTGCTTCCTTGTGTTGTTTCTGTTTCCTCTACCTCCTGCCCCTGTGAAGGCATTGTTTGGCCCTCGCCCGCCTTCGTGGCTACTGCCTGTGCTGCTACTGCTGCTACGATCTTTTCCTGATCAGTTGCCTTCTGTGTCGCTTCCCACGCTTCCCGCACCTCGGATGCTGCTGTTTCCTTTCACCTTTTCTTAACCAACTGTGTGATGCGTAGTTTGGCATCATCTTTCTTCTTCTACGCTATCAACCTCTCGAGTTCTACAATGTATGGGGTGCACCATTCCAGAGGCCATGCCTCCAAGACAATGAAAATGGCATCGTTAGTGGCTACAAAGGGTAGCTTTGTCCACTGCTTTGTCAGATCCTTGTGCACTCTGATATAGATGTTGTTCATGTCTTCCTTAAATTCTGCAAAACTCTGCAAATTGTTGTAAATCGTGGGCGATAACTGCGGCTTACTGTTGATCCACCTTCAGATGGTCATCTCCATGAGCACCTAGAAGATCTTAGTGTCGTGTATCCTTGTAGCATCCTTCGTGGCCCAGAGTGAAGCATACTTCGCGGCCTTCGGTAAATCTCTGTCAATTATGGGGAATTGACTACCCTCCAGCAATTCCCCAGCTACGAGCACTATGGACAACAACATCCATGCATAGTGGAAGGTTTTACCCTGCTCCTGGGCTTCGTGACAATTCTCTAAGAATTCTATGTAGAGGAATTCAGACCAGTTAAACTGGACCCCCTCCGTGCACTGCTCAATCAGTGCGACCACCGACGTAGGTACCTCGTCTATGTGGAATTTGCGCATAAATTTTCCTGCGAGGATTTGGGTTGCCATGCGTACCACTTTGTCCTTGATGTTGGAGATGGCGTAACCCCACTTCTTCTTTTCTAACTTGTACTTCATCTTCATGGCCTATGTGAGGGCCAAATCACTGCCCTTTATTTCCAATATGGTCACGGGGTCCTTTCCTTTGTATGGAAGCTGGGAAACGCGATGAATCAGGTCTGTCATGATGGGGATAGGCTCCTCCAACCATAAATACCCATCATGCACCAAGCAGAGCAGCTGCCTGATGACGAAAATGGTTATTGGGGCATGGTGGAAATGCGGCACCCATAGTAGGTTAAGCAGCCCGACCTTCTCCACTCCGCACAACCCCTTTTGTAGCTCTAATGCTGTTACCACCCCCATGATGTTCTACTTCATGAGGTTTCCAGTCTCAAGGTGAGGGAACTTCTCACGATCAGCGAGGTCCCAATCTTCAAATTTCATGGTCGGCACGTGGCCCAGGTGCGTGCCTTCAAACATGATGCCATCTAGGAGGAGTGGGGTCTGGAGTGAACTTTTGGTCTCGTCCAGGTCCTTGGGCACTTTGGCCTTCCCTTTCTATGGGGGGACATAGGCAAGTAGTTTTGTCGCAGAGTGCCTAAGTTGAGTATCCACCTCCATGCCTTCATCTTCTTCTTCTATGATGGTAAGATCCTGCAAATCTTCTTCTTCTTCATATGTTTCTATAATGACATCTTTCCCTTTCTCCTCCATCGGCAATTTGCTATGCAGCGGGTTCCGCGGGGACATGCGTATGGGAGCCATTGCTTGTTTATCCTTCGGGTCTTGGCGTGTGTGGTAATTTTGGGATTTCTGCCACAATCTCGGCACCTTCTAGAACATCCTCCACAGTTAGGGCCTGCGGCCTCGCCGACAATCACCTCTTCTATCCCCATACCATCCTTAGTTGTTGTCATTGTATCTGTGTTGCAATCTATCAGTTGTGAATTCAGGGGCTTAATCAATGCTCGGCTCATAATACTCTGGGCTCTGCTCAATCGCTCAATTCGCAAATGAACAAGTGTTGTTGTTGGGTAGCCCTTTGTATTTTATAGCACTTTTTGAAT
>APFE031009264.1:54271-71915 GCA_000404065.3 Pinus taeda
CTAGTCAAGTGGCCACACCACCCGTGTGGAGTTCCATCCTATTCTCCGCCATGGTTCCCCAGAGAATCCACACCTTTTATTGTTATGGTCGGCATTGTGTGTTTCATCATTTGCAACGCGCTACCCTAGTCACTATGCTTAGAAATATGTGGTCCAAGACAAAGCATCAGACTAATCAATTCACGACGATAGTTCTCAAACTTGTCAGCATGATCGTATGCACCTTGCCTTACCATCCTAGTTTTTTTGGCAATAAAATCTTCCTTGATCTCATCCTCCAACTTCTTGACTTCTGCATCCATCAAATCACTTTTCTTCCTTAACTGTACCCTTTCTTCTTCAAGTTTCCCTGTTGGATTTCTTCCTCAAGTCCCATGCGTTATGTTCCTTACAGCTATGTGATCCCCCCCTTCTGGGCTTCGCGAACCATCGTATTTACGGGTGCTACTGTGTGCGGACTAGGCTTTGCATGCTCCATAGGGATTACAACATCTGCTTCATATTTCACCTTCGGAAGTGCCCGCGCAGTCAGGGTTTTGCACATGGTCCTATAAGCCCATAGAACCGCTGGCACGCATAGGTCCCAGTTAGTTTGCTTCACATGGTGGACCGCGTTCAGTGCTTCACATACTTTGTCAAAGGCTTCCACGTAGATAACCTTCTGCGCGCTCGATCTTATCATACTTCCTGCTCGTTGTTCACACCCTCGTCGTGCCCGTTCCTACTTGTCGGTCGTGTTTCCTATCGTGAGGATGGTGTGCGCTCGTGTAGGTTGCATACAATACGTCTGTACCCATCTGGAAAGGTGGGCGCACAGGTTGTTTCATTCCTCATGCTTGGCCTTTATCCACACCTAAGGCTTCCCAAATCGTAGGTGCATCATCCTTCTACATTCCCACCAGTCATCAAAATTCTACTGGTGCGTACCCCACCACCTTGCGAGCATAGCGCGCAATACCGATCTCAGAGCATTGAACCGTTGTTGTTCCAATACTTCTTTTTCAAATTTGTTCAAAAAATCATCCACCTCGCTCAACTCGTAATACATAGGTAAGTCTCTTACCTCTATTGTCACACAATGCAGCGACCTTGTCATCATGTTGCAGTTAAGCATGGTTACCTCGTGTAACCGATTCTGCCATTGTTTTATCTCTTCGTTCGAATTTGAGGTGCAAGAGCTTTCGCGCTCCCACAAAATCCTGCCATCCGTTGTTGGATTCACCCAGTCTCGCTCCCACATGGTTATCTTGTAGATACAGTCTAGATCATTGTCACTATCATTGTCTTGCACTGGTTCTGCATAGCGCAATCCTTCTCCAAGGTCTAAAGGTAACACTACGCGTAGTGAATTTTTCTCAAAAATCATCTTACGCTTCTTTATATTTGTCACTCCATTCATGTCAGTGGCCCAATCTATTCCCAATAGCGCGGGATAGCGATTATCGTCATTAACAATCTCTATCACTTCAAAATCTGCAAGCACGCTCACAGGTCTGATATCTACCATTATTCCTTGCAATCACCCCATAGGTAGGATCTTTTGTTGGTTCACCATTCGCAATTGAATAGGAGACCATTGCAACACAGGCCTGCCCATGTGCTCCCATGTCTGTTTTGGTAAGACGTTCACATTCGATCCTAGATCAAAAATCACTTGATCCATTTCATATTCCTAGATCTGCGTGGTCAATCTCATCTCTCTTCCTGTTCGCGTTGTGTGCTTCCCGAGCTTCCAGACAATGCACGGTTCTCCTGGCGCAGTCCCAACACATCTAGTGATGAGTTCTTGTAGCCCTTTCACAGCCTTTCTGTCACGCAGTAGCTTCATGCATGTCTCTAGAAAGGTTGTGAGCATTGATGGGTCCATTTCTGGTTCCAGTATTTCTTTACTACCTGAAGTGGAGGCCTCCACAAAGCTCTTCTTAGCTTCCATGAATGTCTCCTTAGCACACTCCAAATTAAATTCTGGTTCCTTTGTTGGAGCCTTGCGAACCCAGGCACTCTCTTTGGGCTGCTTTCCCTTGTCATCTCCTGGCATGATACCACTTCGGAGCATTATATTTACATTTGGGTCTTCCTCGCATGGCTCAGACCTCATCATTTGTAGGTTCTGAGTCGGGGGAGGTTGGAGTGTTCCTTTATCATGCAACCTTGCTATCAATGTGGGGTAGTCCTCTGTCTGATGATCAAACTAGATAAAATATAAACATGATTTTCTCGTTGGATTTGTACAATTGTGGGCATAATGCCATGGCCCTCCACAATTGTAACAAATCAGCTGGTCGTGACCTCTTCTTGGTCCCATTCCACCTCGACCTCGTCTACGCCCCTGAAATCCAGTGTGCACCATCCCTGCATTTTGATCAAGGACTCATATTTTGGTTTGAACTCTATAGGTAGGAGTCTGATCCATCATCAGTTCATAACTTCTACAGGTACGCTCATCATGGCCTACTGACCTACAGAAATTATAGAACAACTGTTGGGACATCTGCATATACTTCTGTAATAGATGGCAGTTATATGTAGCATGCTTCCCTCCTATCTGACAAATCACACACCATAATGCAGGCGTCGCACTAAGTCTTGCTTGTGCCTCTCGTCTTAATGGCATTGGCCCTCCTCCCGCTAGGTAGTTTGTGAAGACTAGACAATGGTTCTTGTCATGTCCCTAGCCTTTGCACTTTATGCACCATACCTCCTCGTGCGCTTCTAGGCGAGTTGTCCTGTCTTGTTTCAAACTCTGCATCTCGAGGCACAAGTTTTTTAATTGCGCGTGGATCTATTGGACTCCCAAGTTAGGATCTTGTATTGGGGTCTTGTACAGTCTCATTGCGATCTCCAAGGCCTCAACCTGAGTGGATAGCTTCTATTGTGACAACGCGTTCCTTAGATGCAGCGTTAGCAATGCTACAAACCATGTGCAGTGTTGCCCATCTATTAAGGTCATGTTGGCTTCACGAATCATACCCTTTAGTCTCTGATCCAACTCCCAGGGGCTCTTGCCTGGAAGCATCACGATTTCCTTAAATCCAATAATCGATTGTGTATCTGATTTCGGCCTACTAAATTCCCTATTTAGCGTAGCTTGGATATCCGTGATCCCTGTGTTTGGATTGTCATTGGAGTGCTTAATGTACCAAGTCAGTGCGCGATCACACAAAGCGCTGACCAAGGTTGCTTTCTTTATATTTTCATCTGTGACTCCCTGCGCTCCCCATACATCCTTTACCACGAGCCAAAACTGGTCCGAATCTTTGTTCCCTATCCTTTGAACACCGACAATTTTATTGTGCTTGCCATATTGAACTGTGGTGGTGGCGAAGGTGGTGTGGGCGAAGACAGGGATGAAGATGGTGAGACTGGCAGTGATGTGGGTGGAAGTGGTATGCGTGGAATTCGCTACCTTATCAAACTAATCGCACTTCTTAGTGAAAACTTTACGAGCACTTCCTCGCTTTCTCGTGGAGGTGAAATCAAGGGGCTAGTTTCTATTTCTGCACTACCTTAATTTCTATAGATCCTCCTACTAAGCATAACCCCAAACATCAATTTATTCACATAACCCACTTTTCACACAGTAACATCTTAATCCAAGTGTTCAAATATTTAACGTGGTCCTTTGAGGAAGTGTCGCTCTGCCTCGCTATAGCTAACTGAAGTATCTACCATGAACTTGGTGATAAATCCCCCTATAACTTGATCGAGCTAATGGTCCACAGCGCGCACAACCTTATCTTTTGATGCTTCTAGTCTATGCAGCAACTCTGGAGTCCACACAATAGGTTTGTTGAGCCTACACCTTCCCTGACTGTCTACTAGCTCTGTGATCCACTTATACAACTCAGAGGGGAAGGATGTAAAGAAAATTTCATGGATTTTTGTATATAAGTAGCACTCTAACCACTCTTCCTTCGATAATCGTGGACTCCTATTTTCCTACACTGTGAACTCGTGAATCTTCCTATCTAACCACTCTTCAATTCATTTCTTTATCGGATTCTAGTGATACGACATTAGACATCTCTTATGCAGATCCCAGTCCCGGCAACAGAACCATTTGTTGGCTTATTGGGGCCTGACCCAGGTTCAAAGGTGATTTAGCCAAACAAATCCTGGTACTACTAGCCCTTTCAACAATAGTCTGTTGAGCGCAGACTGAGGTCTCACTCGAAGTAGTATGGGAGGGTGCCAGAACCAGGTTTCCACACCCTGGAGATGTCTGATGAGTTCAAGTGGTCCACAGTTCGACCCTACGTGAAAGTCGCTTCATTCACTTTCCCGTTATTACCCAAGACTTTACTGATATTCCAATGTTAGTTTATTATCTTAGCCTACTTGCATGCTTTAAGTTATACCTAAAAATATAAACTATTCATACAGGTGCACGCAGTAAATAAAAAGTATATTCACAAATTATATCAAACATGCATTAACCCAAGAACAGATACACGAAATTATGATAAAACTTCTCTTTATTAACTTCTTCCTCGGTTACAGACTTGACTCCGCCTTGTGCACTCAGCTGCAAGGGTTCGCGCACTCACCTGTGGACTACTAAGCCTCTGTGCACTCAACTGCAGAGCCTTCTCCTACGCTACGACCCAAAGACACACTTTACACTTATGACTCAATCCCTTAGACTTGTTATTCTTCTCTCCCATTCATTGTCTTTTACACTTAGAGCCTCACTGTATTTATACAATCCCATGGTCCGCGGACTATGGGTAGGTTGACATTACATTAAAAAACTAAGGCGGACAACCCTGTGACTCTATCATACTTTCGCGGCCTGCGCCAACAATTCGCGGAGCTTTACAACAAAATTCAGTCAAAACTTGGGCTTTGAGCCCCAAAACATGCCTTGGGGGGATTCCATGCCCACAATAATATTTATATTATATATATATATATTAATTACATGTTGAAGTGTTGAGAGATGTTTGAGGAATATAGAAGATAAGTGGTATATAAGTTGATGTCAGCCATTCCATTAAATCTTGGGTTGGAAGAATCCAAAGTTATAAATGCTCTTGGAGGTGAGAATTTGGAAATCAAGTTGAAGATAAACTATTACTGAGCATGCCCTCAACTAGATATGGCAATGGCAGTGCTACCTCATACCAACATGTTTGTTTTAACTATGATGAAGCCTAATGATGTGTCAGGGCTGCAGATATTTAGGAACAATGAGTGAGTGAGTGCCAAGCATGTTCCCAAAACACTTATTATACATCTCGATGACCAACTACAACTAGCAAGAGTTTTTTTAAACTCATTTATAATATTCTCATGACAATAGAAATCCCTTCATTTGCTCGTGTGAAACATAGACTTCATAATCAGAATAATGAAAACTAGGTTTTTAAATTAAGTTTGGCACTAATTCGTTGAGAAATTAGAAAGTATTCTAATAATATTAATTTAGGTTTAGGTTTTATGATTTTTAGATTTTAGTCCCCCACCCCCCCCACCTCGCTCCGCTTTTTGGATTTAAATTTTTGTTAATGTATTATTTATTCATCCTCCCTTTGAGTCTTCTTTCATTCACTGTCCTGATGATGGATCTCCTTTGAGATTCAAAATGTCAACAAGATTCATGTGACACTGTGGAAAATCTAAACTGTTTTTATTCAAAAGAAGACCACATATGTTTAAAGTCTAACATAATTTCCCTGTACAGAGGGGATACATGGAATGATATTTGTTCTCTCAAAAATTCAAGGATTAAAATTGAAAGAAGAGTTGCCGACCTACAATTTCTCAAATATTATCATGACAATAGGATTATCCCTTCATTTGCTCTTGTGAAACATAGACTTCATAATCGGGATAATGAAAAATCATTTTTAAAACTAAATTTGGCACTAATTCATTGAGAAATTAGAAAGTATTCTAATAATATTAATTTAGGTTTAGGTTTTATATTTTTTAGATTTTAGGCGGTTCCCCCTTTTGGATTTTAATTTTGGTTCATTTATGGTTTATTCATCCTCCCTTTGGTTCTTCTTTCATTCACTGTCCTAATGATGGATCCCTCTAGGATTCGAAACTTCGACAAGATTCATGTGACACTATGGAAAATCTGAACTATTTTTATCCAAAAGAATACCAAAAAAGTTTAAAGTCTAGCATGATTTATTATAATAAATAGAGTTAATTTTTTTAGAAATAGTTACGTTAAAATTGATATTTACTAGAAATAATTATATTAAAGTAGTGTTTAGTTTTTGGTGTTAGACATTGAGCAACATGAGGTACAAGAGTGTATTTCACAGGACATTGGTGCGCAAGGACAAGGTGAGGATGTCGTGGCCCGTATTTTGCATTCCTCCTCTTGCTTTGGTGGTGGGACCACTCAAACAGTTGATCAATGAAAACCATCCCCCATTATTCGATGCGATGATGTATAGAGAATTCAAGAAATGCAAGAAGACGAAGGAAAAAAAGAAATCATCTTAGAGTGTACAATTAACCTTGTAATCGAAACTAAGTGTTTAAAATGGAATTTTAATTAGACTCATTAGTGTTTGGTTTTACCTTAAACTGGTTGTGTTTTCTCTCTCTGTCTCCTTCAACTCTTTATTTATTTTCGCTCTGGGTCAGTAGCCTTTGTTGAACTTATTCTTGCAACTTATTTTTCAAATAGATGTCAATGTGAGTCATTAGTGTTTCACTTTTCCCCTCTCTCCGTCAAAATACAAATGACCCGAGAGGTTGTTTTTGCAGAATTCAAATGACTTAAGAAGACATCGCTTAGAGAATGAACTTGTACTTTTCAACTTAAGGCGTTTAGAGAAAGGAAGAACAACTTATACTTTAAATTCATTAAAATTTAAGACTTGTGTATTTAATATTTGTTTCTTCTTTAGACCCTTCTAAGATTGTCATGGGTAAATATTAGAGATAACAATTTTGAATAACTTTATGGAATCATTGATTCAAGAGCAAAAGAAGCTAATTCATTTGGCATATATAAATTACTTCAATGCCCATGCATTTATAGTGAAGGATGATGATAAAAAATAAACAAAACAAAATGGATTTTAATCATATAAATGAAAAACCATTGAATCTAGTATGGAGACTTGAAACCCCAAAGGAGGAAAGACTTTGAAGGAAAGAAAAAAGTGTAGTGATTGTAATAGAGGATTTCATTTAGAGCGTTCTTTCATGGTGGTGAAGATCAGAGAAAGTACTTTAACAACAATACAATTATCAATTTAATGAGAAATGTAACTTCAAAACAAGAATTTTAGTCATTTTTTTTAAATGAAAAAAATACCTTGAAATCGAATAGAGGTGGTATTACATCACCCATTTTCCTAAGGTTAAAATTCTGACAATTTTCAGCATGACATTAAAATCCAAAATCATGATCATGGAGAACCTTAAAATTCCAATGATTTTCAATCATGGCATTAAATATCAAATAATACAACTCTTAAAAATCTTAAAATTGTGATATTTTCGATCATAAGTACAAAAGACCTTAAAATTTCAACATTTTTCAACCATGCCATTATAAACCAAATATACAGACAAAAAAAACCCTTAATAATCGCACCTAAATTAAAGAGTCATTTTACAAAGAGAAATACCTTTTTTTGGATTAAAGGATAGAAGTATAGATCTTTTGAAATCATAGTATAAGTCAACTTGACCCCTTTTTTTATTAAAGGATAGAATTATAACTCTTTTGAAATCATAGTATAAGTCAACTTAACCCCTTTTCAACGGGCAATAATATTGTAGTACTTTTTTAACTATAACTTATAAAATCATCATTTCTTACACAAAATCATGAAAAACACTCTTTTTTGTTGTTGTGTAAAATAGGGTTTTTTTTTTTTTTTTTTTAAGAATCATTTTCTGCAAAAGTGGAGGCCTTATTCATATCTATGGTAAATATATTTTAACAAAATTGACTTCATATGTTTTTAATAGTACAAACTAAAACTGTTATCAAACTATCATCAGTAGTTGAAAAGTAATTTTTGGGGGTGTACCATGATTAAAGGATTGAAATATAAGAAACTTGGAGAAAATAATATACCCATATTTGCTCACAATGTGTACGTCTCATTTTTTGGTTATTTGGTACAATATCTAAGGCAAGGATGATAAAATTGAAGATGGTTTGGATGTGAAATCACAATAGAATACCTATTTAAGGGGAATTGCAATGAGAGATAAGATTCAAATTATTGACATGAACTCATGTCTAGAGACAAGGTTGACATGAACACCATCATGAAAATGCAGTTGACTTTGACATAATTTTGCAAATCAAGATTGGAAGTATATTTTCCATCATAATCAAGGACCTTTGATGCCTCTTTTGTGCTTTAAATGCCATGCATACTATGGATAAGGTTTAAAGGAAATGCAGACTTATGGATAAATGTAACCATTAGTTTATGAAGAGTAGGGCCTCCCAATTGTAGTATCCTTATAGCCAAAGCCATTTCATTACTACATATTAAATTGCACACAATACTGAAGGGAAGATATGAAAATGCCAAATCCTATGTTGTGGAACACATTAGGTTGAACCTAATTCATATTATAATTCTATTAAGAAAGGAGGCAAAACAAGCATCTCAATAGACATAAAATTAGCATTTTCATATTTTCCTAAATAAGAAACACTTTTCCATGTCGTAAGCTCATATTTAACACATTTGTCCATACACATATATAAAATTTTGGAATTTATAAGAATTCCCTACATTGCACATCTATGATATTTGAATTAAAATTAACAAGGTAGACAATGAACAATTTTAAGCCCAACAATGTACATTCACTTTATTGACACTTAAAAAAAAAATTGTTCACAATGTGAAATGCAGATAACGCGTTTTCTATTCGAGTTAGTTCGATTTCCACCAAAAGTGAAACCAGTTTTCCCCCATAGTTAGAGAAGATTATTAGACTTCAAACCAAAAATAAAACACTACATCTATACCTCAAAATGCTCAAAACTTTCCAAGCTATATGATTGAATGGGCACCAATCTGGACGATAAAAACCACTAGTTCTACAAAGTTATACTACTACTCTAGATTCCACAGCTACCCAGATAATCACCTTTTTGGGTGGCACGAATTTCCTCCTCATTTAATTCAATATCCTCGTACTACCATATATTCAACTTCCCTTCCCTAGATTTTTGTTGGTGCTCTTCTAAATTATCAAGGTAAAATTGTCTTTCCTTTGTGTCAATATTTTTCTTCCTTTCCAATCGAGCCTGATATTACTGTAAGAAGAAAAACATTATAGTCAATAATTGTTAAGCAAATAATGTGGGAAGGAGACAAACAAAATATCATCAAATCATCATGCCAAAGTTTGGAAACTCAACTATGAATGAATCAACAAAACTCAGAAAAATACTCATAAACATATTACATAGACATGTTTTCCAATTGTGCATGGGTTGCAATTGTCTGGTTGCAAATATCTCACCCTCAAGTTATGTGAGGTTCAAGGTCCAACCTACAAGTTCTTGTCAATCTGACTCACTTCAGGTATGTTTGACACAATGGTAGAGATCCCAACTCATTGGAACCACTAACAAGCCAAGCTTGACTCGGTACTCATAGGATGCATTTTTTTATATTAATTCACTCTTCCACTCAAGCACACATTATGAAGTTTCAATGCATAATCCAACATGCGTGGGCATTACATGTCGAGCGTGGTAATAGTTTTCGACTCACCAACAATAGTCTGAAAATGCCCTCCCATAAGTTTTTTGTGTACACAACATGTTTACACTACCTGTTCACACAACCCACAATGAAATATATGTTCACACAATCCTCAACAATTTCTACTTGCTTAGATTCAATACAAGGACTATGGAAAAGGGACACAAGGGTTCAATGGAGACTAGGGATAAACATCAATGTTAAGTATGTTCTAACTAGTTCAGGGCATTAGGGAAGAGAAGCTACAGGGCCTAAAAGAGATGCAACTACCCTTCCATTGAGTTGAGGAGAGCTAATACAATCAAATTCTTTAGATCCTAATATCCCATCTGCCTACCAATCACTAATATTATATCTATAGGTGAATTTGCTTGTGGGAGGTTTCATGTGCTTTTATTTTCTTTTATCAGTTCCTGAGTGTTTTTTCTTTAAAAAAAATTGAGTGCTTATTTTTGTAAAGTTTTGTTCACAAAACCTTTGAAGTCTCGTATGTGAGTTGGTGTTTTGGGGTATTTTTCTAATTGTCTACAAACCCAATGAACTCACATAAATAATTTATTCAATAATAGTTATATGTTATTATAATTTTCTACCTCTCTTATTAAGCAAAGAATATTTGATTTTGTGCATTAATACCCCCTGGAATGTTCTATGTGAACTTCTTTAAACTACATAAGCATAAACACCATATTTGCAACACAAACCTTAGGTCAACTCTGGGGTGGACAATGTTGTCCTCATTGTAGTGGCCCATTTTGTGATTCTTAGAGAAATTCTACTAGATATGTTGCTATCATTAGCAGTCTTAACACCATGAAAATTATTAATTAACACCCTGCCACAACTATAACTTACAAATTTGGTATAAAGGTTTATTCCTTTGATTGAAAAAGATTGTCTTGATTTTTGACCTAGGCAGAGGCACCTTTGATGTATCCATTGTTAATGTCGAGAGAGGTAAATTTGAGGTGAAGATTGTAGGAGGGGACTTGCATTTTGATGGTGAAGGTTTTAATAGCAGGATTCTCATTTACTGTATTCCACATTTCAACAGAAAAGGTAAAAAAGGATTTATTGTGTGTAGAACCTCATCGGAGGCTCCGGTGAGAATGCTAAAGGGAAAAAAAATATGTCTTTGCTGGTAGGTTGTTGTTAATATCGATTGTATCTATGAAGGGCTGGATTTTTCACATGAAAATTACAGGAGTTGATCAAAGGGCTTAACGCAAAGAGTTGAGCCCTCATTACTTGGGCAAGTGTATGTGAATCATTAATGAATGTTTGGAAGATGCCAAGATGAGCGAAGATGAGATTAACAAAGTTATATTGGTGGGAGGTTTCAACCACATTTTAAAGGTACATGAACTCCTTCAAGATTTATTTCATAGAAAGAAACTCTACAGAAGCATAAAACCTAATGATAAACACGATGACATTGCAACAAGCTCAGACGGTCATGCTGTTTGTCTCTGTGATGTAGTTGGCAAATGGTGGTAGATTCATGAGATAGTTGGTTGTGCTTTCAATCCCCGTGATGTAGTTGGAAAATGGTGATAAAGTCACGAGGTAGTTGGAAAAAGGTGACTGAGCCATGACGTGTCAGATTTTCATTAGATAGAGGAGGATGAAAATGCAGCCCTACGATTGGCTAAGGTGAACAGTGTCTGCTCACCCTAACCCCATAGAGAGAATGCATATTGACGTAAAAATATCTCATGGGGCAAGGGTTTGATAGTGATTGAGTGTTTTGTTAAGGCACTCATTTGTAAATGTTATTGGTTCAAACCCCCCTAGGTGAGCCCATTAGACATAACTTTAGCTTACCTTGTCAGGTATAGTTTTTGGGCTATCATGTCAGGCTAAATTTTCCAAGAAATAGTATGATGTGATTGTGGGTAGCAGCTATGATTATATGGTTATTTTTATTGGTTTCCCTCCTCTCTCTATATATATAAATTAAAAATAAAAATAAACATTTATAAAAAATAAAATTAAATATTTAAAAGGAAATAATAAAGAGAAAGAAAAGATAGGGAAAAGCATTATCCTCACATTCTTTTTTTAATAATTTTAATTGTTTTTAAATTTATTTTATAGCCTTTAAAATTTTGAATTTTTTCTTTTATTTTTCTTTTATATTTTAAAATACAATATAATATATAATATATATATTATATATTATATATATATATATATATATAATATATATATTATATATATATTATTATTGTTTCTTTCTTTAATTTATTGAGTTATTAGTTTTTTTTTAATTTGTTATAGTTTTTTAAAAATAATATTTATTTATTTTAATAAAGTTTTGTATTTTAATGTTTATTCTCTTTAAAAAATTGTTTTTCCTTTAATTAAGAAAAAACAACATTGAAGTTTTTTTCCATTGTTTCTTTTAGAATAATAAGGTGATTTTTTAGATTTAAATTTATTTTTATTGATTTTAGCCTGCAGAAAATTTATTTACAATTTTTTCAGTATAGATTATATAAAAAAGAAATTGTTAATAATCAGACAAAAATGATGTAATGTCACTTTTCGATTTATAGCTGATTTTATAAATCGATGATACCAATAGTCGAGGCCATAATGTGAATTAATTGGTAATTTCAAACACAAAAATAAAATAAAAGTTAGACAAATTTTGAAAAACAGTTTAAAAACAAGCATTTCAAAAAAGGAAAAAAAGAACAATAGATAAATTTTAGGTGCTAATTTTTATGGTTTTTTTTTAGGTCATGATATTTGATCTTTAATGCCATGGTTGAGAAATGTTTGAATTTTTTAACACTAGAAAAAGAGGTGATGTTGCATCACCACTTTCGCATTTTAGTATGGTTTTCATGTGTTTCGTAGTCATGATATTTGGACTTTAATTCCATTATTGAAAAATGTTTGAATTTTAACCCTTAAAAGAAAGGTGATGCTACATCACAACTTTTTCATTTCAATGTGGTTTTTTATGTCTTTTGTAATCATGATATTTGGTTTTTAATGCATGGTTGAAGAATGTTGGACTTTTAACTCTGAAATGAAAATTTGTGATATTACATCATCAATTTTAAAAATAACATGAAAATTATGATCTTATGTGATCTCAAATAAAACGAAAACTTGGTAAAGTTCTTGATAAGTTGGTAACTTTTGTTAACACAACCTCACAAATTTCTTAGCAGACAAAATCAAGAAGTTGAATAAAAGCATGCCACCAAATGATCAACGTGTGAGTTATATTTTGATTACTATTGCTTCATCATTAGATATATGGACATTAAAATTAAGTTCCTCTAATCGCATGACTACATCAAAACATTCTTTTTCTTCCTTCATACATTTACATTACACTAGACCTTGATTATGGAAGCTTTCAAAATCTTTTACATGTTCCAAAGATATCCATGAATCTCCACTGATCCAAAATGGATCTCGGAAAAACCTCTTCAATTGTATTTAAATGGGAAAATATGTTTTAAAGCCCCTCAAAGAACTATCGCATTGTGGCATTTTTGTCACACCGGAGAAATATATATCTATATCTATATCTATATCTATATATATCATCTATATTATTATCTATATCATATCTATCTTATAATATATATATATTATTATTATATATATATATATATATATAATATATTATATATATATATATATTAATATATAATATATATATTGCAATGAAGCATTTTATCGCATCCGGAGAAAATATATGGTTCATCGCATTCCATACATATATACGAAGTTTCATTATCGCATCCGGAAAAACCAAATTTTAGTGTTAAAAGACTGTGGCCTTTTGGAACTTCAACAGCAATTAGCAGGAGTTAACGAGGGTCGCTGATCAAGCATGCATGTCAACGGTCCAGATCAACTATCAACATCGCATCATGTGGGACCAAACGAAAGTTAAAACATGTGAATGTTGAATACCCGTCGACCATAGGATCGAGAGACCTTATCATCTGACAGATATTGGGCACTAAATTAATTGGGCTTCAATTTAAAAATCTGACCCAAAATTTTATAGGTTGGGAGTTTATAATTCCCATCAGGTCTGTAAAGATTGTTAAGAGTCAGGCAAGTTGTCCGCCCGAAATTGCCGTGGACTGTCGGATCTACTAACTGTAGATCAATGACGGAGGACTATCGATCAGATTTGTTTCAGCGGGAAGATCTCAGTCATCGATCTAGTGGCCGAAGACCAATGGCAGAGATACGATGTAAGGCAGACCTGAAAGGGGTTATGAATGCGACTCCATAAAAATTTGAGTTCCGATAAAATGTGACGGACGGGGTTTTTCCATGTATTTCTATGTATTTCTCATAAAATAAAAAAAGGCCCAATTATGTATTATATCAGGGGATTGGTGTGGAGGAAGACCAAACGGTCAGTTTCACTATGCCCGCTGATCCTTATGTTTCAAAAAAAAGATAGAAACTCAATTGATATGCATGTAACAAAGCCATATAAAAGGATTAAATGAGTCATGGCTACAAAAATATTTGCAAAATGTCAAACAAAAATAGATGAAGAGAATGATATTCGACTTTTGGCAGCAGATGTATGTTGTAGAAAATATTCTCTTCAGCATATGGATAGGAAGGCCATTGCAGGTGCTAGAAGGGGTATGAGATAAATAAATAAAAATGGTATTAGAGAATTTGTCTTAAATTCACCCATGTCAGACACAATCATGTCAAAGGGCCATGGCCTACCACCTATTGCTAGAAATGTAAAGGACATGAGATTTAATGGGAATATTATTTGTAAGAAAGCATGGTATAAGATACATAAAATTCCTAAAAGCACATTCTATAACTACCAACATTATTTCCAACATGGACAGATCAAAGCTATTCATGGTAACACCAATACATGCAAAGCACGAGCTCACACAGTGGTAGCCATAGAAATATTGCACAAAATTGTAATGGATAATTCATATTTTTCACCAAACCAAACACGTCAAGTTGCAGAAGATGGAACATCTACTCCTTTAAGATTGCTTCCTTCGACTTACACACAATTTTTTTTTGTTAAAAGAGATCAATGAGGCTCTTCAAAAATCTCAATTACCCATTAGTATCACAATCAACCATGAGCAAGATCTGGAATACTAAGTTTCGAGATGTGGAATTTTCAAAGAACACCAACTTTAGTAAATACAGTGAATGTATTGTGTTGAAATCACAAATGAAGTCAGCAACTACAAAAGAGTTGGAATAAAAGGCGTGAGGTAGGTTGAAGAAACATAACAAGATTGTTATGTGTGGAAAATATTGCTACTATGCCCATAGAATTATGTCATAGTGGTTTCCAAAGGATTATTTGAGCATTATCCATGATAAAATGGACAAAACAAAGACTTCAATCACAAGGCTACGTGTCAAATCAAAATCTATTGTGGGAACAAATTTAGGTTTGTCATTGATAGTTTTGCTTACACATAGGTTTTGGTCATTCTCCCCACCATTTGTTCATATGGGATCAAAATTTACTATTACATCCCTTGCAAAGTGCTTAAGGGACCTTGAAGACCCATAAATGGATATGTATGGTGATCTAATCTATGAAAGTGGGATTTCAAGAAACCCACTTACAAATGCATTACTTGACACCTTTATTTACTCAAATTGTCAAGGGTACAAGGATGATTTTATATCTCATGGAAGTTCAAAAAGTCAAAATGTTGATTTTACACCTCTTCCTCCACATTTGTTGTTACAGTTGGACAATGCAACAAGTGATAATAAGAATCGTTATCTTTTCATGTTTCTATCACTTTTAACTGCACTTAGTGTCTTCATCACAATTGAGGTTGGGTTATTGCCTGTGGGGCACACTCATGAAGACATAGATGGAACCTACAGAAGAATGTCTTCCAACCTAAAAATTAAAGATATTTATTCTTTACCTGAACTGATGGATATATATTGCATAATTGAAGAAAATCGAGTGTTTCCACCTACACTTATTGACAAGGCCTATGACTTCAAAAGTTTCCTTAATGGATACATCAAGGAGGGAAAAAATGCACTAGTTGGACATCTTAATGTCCAAGACTTCCAATTTCTTGTACTCAATGATGTTCCAATACTAAGGTACAAAGAATCAATTAGAGATATTGAGTGGTCAGAACTAGCTGAGTTATGGAATATAGATGATGAAGGTCGACCTATAATTCCCATAGGGAAGCCATCTTTCTTAGCTTCCAAACAAAATGATGTCTATTTAAAATAACTAAAAGAAGGGATACCATCATACATAAAAATGTGGAATACACTATGGGGAATGAGGATTCACCAATTGTTATAGAGGAATGGAAAAATAAAGTAGTGTATTGGGAAAAAGTTCTTGATACATTAGATGGAATCTATAATGATCATAGAATAATAGATGGAAGTGATTCATTTTCTTAGGATTCCTGGCCCAAGACAAGGCACATTGTTGATGTTGATCTTAATGCACTCCAAGTAATCTCAAGTATTATGGATAGATATTTTGATAATGTAATAGATGAACCAGTATATGTTGGACCCAAATGCATCATGCCAAAGCCCAACATTCAATCTGATGATTGATGTTGAGAAAGGAAAGATGTTGCTAGTTAGATCAGGAAATGAGGATGCAGGAGAGATGATTTGGATGGAAAAATCCATCTCAAATATCTTTAGGGATAATTAAAGTGAGAATCTTCATGTAAATGTTGACTGGTGGAAGCCTATGTCAGGGAAATACAATGGAAAATTTTTAGAGCAATATTGGGTACCAAATCCTCATGACACATAACTTGGCTCTATTCCAATTAATACCATAGTGTGGGCATGGATGCCAAAGAAAGAACATTGCAAGAAGACCAAGATAAATAAATAGGGTGTAGAAGTCATTCTTGATCTACTTGACCGGATATCTTAAGAGTAGGTTTATATGATTCATGAATGTAATTTTTTTTTGAAGGATCTATTAATATACATTCAGACACACTTTTCTATATTTGTTCTATATCAAATATTCTCTTCATATTCTTTTTGGAGGATTTTTATATTATTTATTATTTCAATGTAATAATGTGTTATGCAAATTACATGACAATGCCATAAAATATTCAAGTTTTCTAAGCTTTATTTGACCAACTTGACTTCTCACCATATCAAATATGCATAATCAAATCCAATAATGCACTTAAAAACATCTTCTAAACTTGATCTATTAAAACAACAATGGAGTACCTAATTAGTATTCTATTTAATATAAACCATTTAAACGATTAATGAATAAATGGTAGACACTTGATATAATGTTTGAGGTGATTTTTCCTTAATTTTCCTTATTATAATTGATATAAATCAAATTCGCTATTTTGTTGCACTCTAATTTATTAAAAAAATATTTTAATCATTGAACAATACAACTAGCATTATAAAATATTTCCTCTTATATATTTTGAAGTGGTGCCAACATTGTACTAGTATAATTAATTTGTACTCAATGTAGGAAAAGTAGTTAGTGTCAGTTTAAAATGGTCAATAGTAGTGAGAAAAACAATATTAATATATTGTTAAATAACTTTATAGGTAAGATTTTTTTTACAAAATCTATAATTCACATGTCAAATTTAATATATAAATATAAATGTTAATGATAATAGAAATAATGTAAGGATCTAAGATTTACATGAACGTTAATATGTTCTTTTCAATATAATATCCTTAAACACTATAGGAATAAAAACTAAACATTTGTAATAAATATCTTAGTCAATTTTCTCTCTTTCTTGTTGTATTTGAAAATAATCAAATTGTACTACTTTGTTACTATTCTAATTCATGATTGATTTTGATCATTAAAATGATTAGTAATTGACAGGAGAGGCTCATTTTACAGCCCACTATGGGGGGATGTGTAAGTTTGTCTA
>APFE031009264.1:72063-86125 GCA_000404065.3 Pinus taeda
AAATAAAAAAATGAATATTTTGTAAAGTAGAAGTAAAAAAAATGTGTGAATTAGATGTTTAAATCTTATACTTTTCAAAAATATTTCAGCTAGAGATACAAAGAAACTATTTGAAGATTTATGTTAACTAATTTATGTCAATATCAACTTCATATATATCTATATATAAAAAAACATTTCTTATGGTTACAAATTTTATTTGGTCGTATATATACTCTATTTAACATTCAAAAATACAGTTTCAACAATGAAAAATAACACATTGTATCTTTCACTCTAAAACACGTGAAGAAATTTGATCCCTACATCTGCACTTAAGATGGATCTATGATGGTATATATTGGACACATTACTATGATCATTTGTCATTAAATAACTTTATACTTAATATATAGCTTGTATATTAATCTATTATTCATTAAGTAAGCCTCAACCAAATTCGTTTTTAACATAAAAGTACAAATAATAAATAATAAATAAATTATGCTACTATTCGCATTCAACATTTAATTTGATCCTAAAAAATATTTTCTCCTCAACTCAAAAATGGTGCAAACTTCCTACAATAGTATGTAATGATGATGGTGATAATGATGATTATCATCCACTAAGACCAAATATGGTATATAAGAAGGTAAAAAGATATTACTAAATGTTATTTCGAATTTTATTGTTATGCTCAAAAAGCATTAAAAGAGTTAGTTAAACAATCAAGAAGGTTGGTAGCGTCACAAATATTTTGAAATTTAATTCCAATATGAGTATAAATTGGATGATCTATGAGATTTGTTTAATCGTCAACCATATTACTAGTGTTGCAAAGGTGATAGACTTTTAAATTGCGCTAACACTCTTCTAGTAATAATCGTAACGTAACACATACCTGATATTTACTATATCGGATTATAATTAAATGGGTTAATAATAGTAACATACACATCATTATTTTCATAAAATAACCTTAACAAACTTATATTTTAATATAAACCATAAAAAATATTAAAATAGATAATGTAAGGAATCCAGATTAAGATGTGAAAGTTTTTCTTTTGCAAGTTTATATAAATTTGTTTTATAAATTTTATCATGATATTTTTTACACAAAAAATGGTGAATATCTACATTAAAATTAGTGAACTAAGTGACTTTCTAATTCCTCATTTTGAAAAAACTTAATCTAGTTAAAGTTCTAAATAATGGAATATATTGGACACATTACTAAGATCATTTGTCATTAAATAACTTTATACTTAATATATGTCTTGCATATTAATCTATTATTCATTAAGCAGGCCTCAATCAGCTTCTTTATTAACATAAAAGTACAAATAATAAATAATAAATAAATTATGCTACTACTCACATTCAACATTTAATTTGATCCTATAAAAAAATTTCTCAAATCTAAAATGGTGCAAACTTCCTACAATAGTATGTAATTATGATGGTGATAATGACGATTATCATACACAAAGACCAAATATGATATATAAGAAGGTAAAAAGATATTACTAAAAGTTATTTCGAATTTTATTGTTATGCTCAAAAAGCATTAAAAGAAGTGTTTCAAGATCATCATAATTTTGTTTAGTTAAACAATCAATAAGGTTGGTAGCGTCACAAATATTTTGAAATTTAATTCCAATATGAGTATAAAATCGATGTTCTATGAGAGTTTTTTAATCTTCAACCATATTACTAGTGTTGCAAAGGTGATAGACTTTTAAATTGTGCCAACATTGTCTTAGTAATAATCGTAACTTAACACATACATGTTATTTACTATATCAGATTATAATTAAATGGGTTAATAATAGTAAAATACACATCATTATTTTCATAAAATAGCCTTAACAAACTTATCTTTTAATATAAACCATAAAAAAATATTAAAATAGATAATGTAAGGAATCCAGGATTAAGATGTGAAAGATTTTCTTTAGCAAGTTTACATAAATTTGTTTTTATAAAGTTTATCATGATAATTTTTACACAAAAAATGGTGAATATCTACATTAAAAATAGTGAACTAAGTGACTTTCTAATTCCTCATTTTGAAAAAATGTAATCTAGTTAAAATTCTAAATTCTATATCCACTGAATACTTCCAAATTTAATGAAATATGTGTTTGGTCAAAGATAGGTTGATCTATTTGTTCAAGAATAGTTTGATCAATTGGTTTTCTTGTTTCTCTATGTTTTCCTATGGAAGGTATTACTGTTTGTTTTTGTTTTCTTTTTACTTCATAAATAGCAAAGTTTGTCTTTCAACAAGAGTTAACCTTTGTCTTGAACGTTGTTTTTCCTCTAACTCTTCCACAGTTGGGTTTCCAACAATTGGTGTAGTTAATTCAAATGGAGACAAACCTATTTCTACCAATGGTTTAGTAATTGGGGGGTCTCGTTTTATGTATCTACCATTTTCATCTCTATATCTAGGCATAAATGACCATAATGAAAAATCATATCTGTGTTTTTTTTTATGATTTTTTTCAAATAATCTTACTAATTAGTTATATCCAAAATATGCTTCCCTGGCAATGGCACCAAAAATGTCAGCTCAATTTATTGTGTAAATTAAGGCATGTATTTTACTATCAATCCAGGTTGGTAATCTTAGGAGCAAACCACAATTTATGAATTTTTGGATAAGAACTAATATAGAAAGTAGTTATGAGAACAAAAGAGCATATTACAAATATAAATCATTCTACATAACTAAGGAAAAACATTTAAGCCTATTTCATAAAAGCATGCATCATTGGTCAATGAAATTAGACTATTTTAGAAAAACAAGGAAGAGGCTCTTTTCAAAGAGACCTAGTTGTCCTCCCTCAACAATTCTATAATGACATTGCCAATGTCTAAGTAAGCATAAAAGAATATAATGAAATCATAAGAAATTAAACTAAGAAAACTTGAAAGAAGTGAATCTTGTTCAATCTTAGTCCTAGCTCATGGAGAAGAAGCTCTTTTCTAAGGGACCTGTGTATCCTTCCATATTCAAACTAATCACTAAAAGGAAGCAATCTTCATTTAACACATGCTCTAAAATGAATTCACAATAAAGATATTTACAAATATTTATAGCAAATGAATATAATAAACATGGAGAATTAAACAAGCATATGCACAAATATGAACATCATACAACAAAGTCTACTTAGCTTGGTATGGGAGCTCTCTAACCTTGTTGGTACACTCCTAAAATACTTAGCTACATAAACTCATTCAGTCCATCAAACACAGAAAAATCATGAAACAAAAGCTTTGTCTTCAATTATCTCAAAATAATAATCTTCAAGTTTTTATACATAGTCTAACTATGAATGGCTCTCTTTAAATAGGAAAAATAATAACCATATAAGCTAAAAATTCTGAAACAACCATCAGTAATGCTATCCCACTCCATCAGGTCAAAGTCATCCATTAGTTACAAGAAATTTGAAAAAAATCCAAAAAAAACTAAAACTGCCCCTTTTTAATAAGGATTTCTGGGTGACAGGTCAAGTTTGACCAGTGTTGACCATGCCTGTATTTGTTCATTTTGACCGAGCCAATAGTTTTCCATCCATCCATGGTTCCTAAGCTTTCCAAATATGTATTCATATTGCGCCCAAGTGTCCTACACATATCACTTTAATGGAGCTATTACGGGAATTTTTAATGCAATCTAAAATTAATTTTAAAACCCAATTTTTACAAAAATTTCTAAAAATTGAAAAACATAATTTATTTACTTAAATATGCATAATAAAGTCAAAATAAGGCATATATGGATGTTTTAAGGTGGAATATGATGGAAATGAAGTGGATTTTTAATAAGCAAAATTGACCAAAATTGAGGGCCAACACATCTCTTCTAATGATAATATTTTTGGAGTTAGGTTGAAGAAGTTTATATCATTTGACATATTTAGATGATCCAAAAAAATACATTTTTCACTCTTAGGTTCTAAGGCTTTATGTTTCTCATCTGGAATATGGGCCCATGCTTCACTTCCAAAAACACGAAAGTGACTTACATATGGTTTAATTGAACTCCATGCTTCTTCTGAAGTGATATTCTTTAAAACCTTAGTAGGAGTGTGATTTACTATGTAATTTTCATAAATAATTGCTTCTACCAAAAAATTAAGACTAAGCCCTTTAGATTGAAGCATACAATTAGCCATTTCCTTTAAGGTGTGATTCTTCCTTTCAGCTACACCATTTTTCTTTGGAATATATAGAACAACATGTTGTAGTTGAATTCCATGCTAAGTGAAAAAGTTTATGAATTTATTGTTAACATATTCTCTGTAATTATCAGATCTTAGCTTAAAAACTTGATGTCCACATTGTTTCTCAACAAAGGCCAAGAACATGTTAAAGACTTCACTCTTGAGTTTTAAGAAATATTCCCAAGTGCGTCTAGAGAAATCATTAATGAAAGTTAAGAAATACTTGTAGCCAGAGAATGAAACAATTGGAAGTGGACCACATAAATCACAGGCACGTTTTTCAGATATATCCCAATGATGTTTTCCGAGTACACATCCGGAACAAGCACCATCTCTGCAAGATACCATAGGAAGACCTATCACAATATTTTCTTTACGTAGATTTTGAAGGGAGGAATAGTTTAAGTGACCAAAATGCTCATGCCAAAGTTTGCTCACTTCATCATTATGAGAAACAAATACCGAGGGAGGAGTTGATGACCCAAAGTTGTAAAACTTATATAACCTTGTAGAATCATCAACAACGTGAGTATATAAAATCTATCTAGGATCTCTTAAGTTCTTAATTACAACATCATGAGGTGAAAATTCGATGGTTTTACCTTCACCCTAATGAGTTATCTAATATACAGATAGAATATTGTAGGATAAGGTAGGAACACATAATACATCATTAAATTGACTATTGTCTAGATGAATAGTTCGAGACCCTACAACACTAAGAGATCTATCATCACCAACATATATATTTTTGGTGTTGCAATCATTTAAATAAGGAAACATGGCCCTTTTTTTTCCATGTGATAATAAGCTCCATAATCAAAGAGACACCCATGAGAATGAGAAGAAGATACATTTAGTACATAACCAGGCCGAGATGCTTGATAACCACATGCAGAAAGCGTTATTCCTAAAGATGAATTTGAAGTTGAAGAGTGCTCCAAATGGATGTTATGCTTCTTCATTTTTGCTTCCAAAGCTTCCATCTTCTTAAAGCATTTGGGTTCTAAGTGGCCATCACGATTACAAAAGTTACAATGTCTATCAGTCTTCTTCCCTTTGTTTTTATTTGTCTTATCATTTTATTGAGTTGATTTTTCATTTTGGGACTAGAATTTCTTAAGACCCTTGTTTGGTTTAGGACCATTCTTTTTAGGATTCTTTGAACTGGGTTGTTGGTGGGTTGCTAAGGCTTTCTTAGAAGAGTTTCCAGTATTAAGAAAACCAAGATGTAAGATTTTTTCTTGTTCTCTTATTAAAGAATCACAAAAGCCATCAAAAGAGGGGGACTTGTAGTCTTTTCCTTGATAAACAAAGGCTTCTCTAGTGGAATGGAAGGTGGAAACAAACACAGAGTAGGCTGGTCCTAACTTAATAAGAATGGAATAGATAAGGCTACCATCTTCCTTCTTAACCTCAACTCCTTCTAAGAGAAGTATAAGGGTTTTGAACTTGGACAAAAAATCTTGAATGGAAGAAAAATTATTGGGGTCCAGAGTAAGCAAGTCATTTTCGAGTTGATGATATCTAATTTCATTTTTAATTCCAAAAACATTACTCAACGTTTTCATTGATTCATTGGGGGTATAAATTTCTTTGATATGGAACCAAAAGTCTGGAGAAATAAACATCCCTATCAACCCACGTGTTTGATATTACTTATTTTTCCATTTGGATAGCTTATCTTCATAGTTAAGTTTCGAATCTTGGCCTGAGGCTATTCGATAAATACCTTTACTTCTAAGTAAATCTACCATGTAGGATAGCAATTGGAAGTAGTTAGTGTTGTTAAGAATAACTAGGCATGAAATTTCCATTTTAAAATAAACTTAAGCTATAGATGTTGAAACTAAGTGTTCCAGTGGAAATATCTTGAAAAATTAGGCCAATTAAAAAAAATGGCTCTGAAAACGACTTCTCGATGACGAAGTTATACATTTTTGAAGAAAATTTGTTGAAGATGCCAATGAATCACGTGAATGTTGGGAAGTTCATGATAATGTTATATTTAAATAAAATCTTCCCCCATTTCCAAACTTAATCTACTTATCTCACTTTTAAAAAAATATTGCTTTATGTGACCCACTTTTATAAATAAGTGAGAGTCACTTTTACAATGATACTTTATGAACTATCCACTAAATTATAACTTAAATAAAGATAAAGTGACTTTAGACTTATAAGTCACACATTTTTTTATAATGGGTGAAAACACTTTTACATAAAGTAACTTTAAAACATAAGTTACATGTGTTTTTTGAAAAAGTAACTCAAACAAAAAAAAGGCTTGAACCCAAGACCTCTATTCTCATAAAGTAACTTTAGACCAAGAGACTTAGTTAAAAGACTTAGTAATTGTTGTAAAGGAGGAAAGGGATTTTTTATTTTTTTATTTTTGTCGTTCACCAAAGCTTTGGGATGAGTGCTTTCTTGAAAAACCCATTTTTACCTACTAAACAAAAACCAAACAAATAAACAAAAGTATCCAATCCTTATGGCTTAAAGTTAGATTTGGTGTTAGTCCCCTAGAAACTAGATATTTTCCTCAATGTTTTTTATTTTTGGAGATCACACTAAGGTGCGATGGAAAATAGCATACACATGAGAAAAACCATTTCTTTCTGTTTCTGGTTTGCCCAGATCGCATAGAGTCACAAGGCAAAGAGCATACATAGAAATTAAAAGTATAGATCCGGTAATAAAATTTTTTATAGATGACTATAAACCAAAATAATCAAAGAGATAAATAACTATAATTGCAAATAAAGGCCATATACCTCCAAATATTAAAAATGGCGTAGCTAGGGCTACCAAAAATATTTTCACATGAAATGAAAGGGGTTCCTCACTGGAACGGATGCTTCTAACACAATAGAGTAGTCCTATCAGCCCGCAGTGGTCAGAAACAGTAAATCTAGGAAATAATAGTCGAATGTAGTTGTATCAACTTCGGATTTGGATCACCAACAGATGCGGCCCTCGAATGGCTCTAATACCATGTAGGAATTTACAAGGTAAGTTCCTTAGAATGTCGAAGGACACCATTGACAAACATATCACAGATCAATACATGAGTATTCTTGACGTGGTTAAAACCCTTAAAGAGGGAGACAATCCACGACCTGAGCCAATGTGGCCACTTTAGGAAATATTATCAATAAAAAGAAAGAAATTTTACATAAGCTTCTCTCATAAATGGTCATAGACAAATGACCCTCCATGTTCTTTAAATAGAGATCATGGACCAATCGAGTGTTACACCACAGATCAAGTGTAGGTAATCCCAAGGAGAGAATGAACCGTTGTATCACTTCATGTCTAGAACATATCATGATTGTCATATTGTAATTTACAAAAAGTACATACTAAAGGAACTCACTTTACATTACTATACACTAAACCAAGCTACACTTAATTATTTCCTATGTGTCAGAATATCCTAACATTAAATGCCTTGGTTGAGTAGCTAAACGCCTCAGTTGAGTTGTCATGATCTATAAAATTAGCTTGGTAGATTGCAAATTTTAATTACACATAAAGGCTTGATCGAGATTGTATCTTGATCAAGCTTTAGGACTGCATTGATCTCATGTGTTAACTCATGTTGCATTGGAGTTGAATCAAGGGTTTGTGTAAGTGCTCGATCGAGATTGTATCTCGATCAAGCTTTAGGGCTCCATCGAGCTCATGTGTTAACTCATGTTTCATTGGAGTTGAATCAAGGGTTTTTGTAAGTGCTCGATCAAGGTATGTCTAATCTCTTAAGTAGCTCGATCAAGCGCTTAAAAATTGCTTGATTGAGATTGATTTTCTCACCAAAATGCACCCTTACTTTGCCAAAAAGTGTGACCCAACTCAATGCATAGACCCTCATCTCTTGCATCAATTTTGTCTAATAACACTCTTCCCATAAGTAGTTTCAAATGACTATATAGGTCCACTACGTACATCTATTGATTTTGGAACCCTCAAGTATAAATTGTATTTAGAACCCTAACAACAATCATTCCTAACACTTTTGAATCTACGTGACATTCTTTATCAATGGTTATACCCTCCTCAACCTCCTGGAACTCTTGCTAAATTGCTAGTGGGGTTGTGAATCGAAAAAATGAGTTGTGGATAGGGCATGAGATTGGGTCCTTGATATCCATAAGAGACATGATTGGCAGAGCCCCTACATGAGTGAGATCATTGGCAAGCCATAGAAATAAAGCAATAGAAGGAGAAAATATGTGGATTTATGGTAGCATCGGATGTGCTTTAAGCCTCAAAATTTGCAAGGAGGCTCGGACACATGTATTCCATAACACCAAGAATAGTTTTGGGAAATTCCACCTGGAGATAGTTTTATTAAAATATTTAACTGGGTATAATTTTGTGTAAGTGCTCGATCAAGATTGTATCTCGATCAAGCTTTAGGGCTCCATTGAGCTCATGTTAACTCGTGTTTCATTGGAGTTGAATCAAGGGTTTTTGTAAGTGCTCGATCAAGGTATGTCTAATCTCTTAAGTAGCTCGATCAAGTGCTTAAAAATTGCTTGATTGAGATTGATTTTCTCACCAAAATGCACCCTTACTTTGCCAAAAAGTGACCCAACTCATTGCATAGACCCTCATCTCTTGCATCAATTTTGTCTAATAACACTCTTCCCATAAGTAGTTTCAAATGACTATATAGGTCCACTACATACACCTATTGATTTTGGAACCCTCAGGTATAACTTGTATTTAGAACCCTAACAACAATCATTCCTAACACTTTTGAATCTAGGTGACATTCTTTATCAATGGTTATACCCTCCTCAACCTCCTGGAACTCTTGCTAAATTGCTAGGGGGTTATGAATTGAAAAAATGAGTTGTGGATAGGGCACAAGATTGGGTCCTTGATATCCCATAAGAGACATGATTGGTAGAGCCCCTACATGAGTGAGATCATTGACAAGCCATAGAAATAAAGCAATAGAAGGAGAAAAGATGTTGATTTCTAGTAGCATCAGATGTGCTTTAAGCCTCAAAATTTGCAGGGAGGCTAGGACACACGTATTGCATAATAATAGTTTTGGGAAATTCCACTCGGAGATAATTTTATTAAAATATTTAACTGGGTATACATTGTTTGCATTGATCAAAGTCGTGTACATACACAGGTTACCTGAATAATAGTAGCATATGGAAATCATAATAAGAAAATAAAAGTTGAAGTGAGTTTAAAATATTGATTCACCCCCTCCCCCCTCTCAATAATTTCCCCAAAAATTGGTATTAGAGCAGGTCAATTATATTGAAACTTAACCACTTAGAGTGGATCAGGGATGATGGGAAACACGATCCAGGTGGATGTTGGTGGCCACCCACCTATCCCACTTGGACCCCCACCATTGTCTCTTTCAGTTTTTTAGTTTTCTTAATTGTAGCACAATTTACTATTTTTGGCATTTTTTTGGGTCCTAAACTTCCAAAGCCATTTTGAGGCCCTAAATGACATTTTTTTGGGAAAAGTGGCTTTGGAAATTTCTAAAGCAATCACATCAATAGTTTTATTCATTACATAGATCTTTCCAATGAGGTATCATACGTGTCAAACAGAGATAATATGATCAAGTTACGACCTCGGGAAGTTGACTGCCTAACTAACCCCAATGGGGCCTATAAATTCTTGGTGTTACATCTCCTTAGTTTAGGGTTTTGGTTGTTTAGGGTTTTCTATTATTGTTCAATAATAAAAAGGCCCTTACGCCTCTTTGTAACTCAGTTCAGGGGCATGTAGTTGCCACATCTCTTCTCATAGATAAGCTACCATCGCCCAAGATGGTCCCATTTCCATTTTTTTGTAAGCATATTTCAGTATTTGATATTAATAAGATGAAGCGTTATATCTGTTGCATCTCTACATTTATGGTTGTATCTATAATTTGTTGTGTTCTTTTTTAAATCCATATCAAAAGAATAAAAAAAGGAAGGAAATTCAAAGGAAGAAATCATTTCAGGAGAACAATGACAATGATGCATATGATGTTACAAAATTATTTGCATTTATGGGTCAAGAACAATCTGCAGCAGCAAAACAAGGCAATTTAGAAACCATGGACAATAAAGGTATGTTTATGTTAAGTGATGATAACTATTAGGAATGGAAAGAAAAGATGAAGTTTCAATTAATAAATCTAGGATCTGATGTCTATAATTTAGTATGTAATGGTTGCACTAAAACTCCTCCATCAAGTGAAGAATTACAAAAGAATAACGTTGCATTAAATGAAATCATCGGTAATATACCTGATTCAACATTAGGAGAAGTTATGCACTATGAAACTACAAAGGGAGTATGGGATAATATGTAGGTCATTCATGAAGGTAAATCAAAGGAAGATTGTTCATTAAGAGAAAAACCAGGTAAATTATTTCTAAATATGTGTTAAAGGATGAGTATGATCATAAAAAAACATTTGTTATATCAGATGGAGTTATTGATTCAAAAGAAGACATGTTAGAGGAAGTTCTTAATCTTACAAGAAAACTTGATTTTTCTTTACAAAGGATTAACAATCTTAAGGATAAGTTGTAGGCATGTGATGGAAGGGATCATGTTAAATAGGTAAGTGTTGCAGAACAATCTAAACAATATTGTGAAGGACTTGAAGTTGAGATCGTCTCTCTAAGAGAAAACCTTGAAAAATCAAGCAAGTGAAACAAAGATCTACTTCAAGTATTTGAAGAACAAGAAAATGGGATGAAGGAAGAGATTATCAAATTAAAGGAGAAAATGGAAGAAGTAAGAAGGGTTGAAGAATGAATGAGGAAGCAGTATCTGGAAAAGGAAGAACAATACCAAAGAATAGAGGTTGAGGTAAAAATTATAAAAGGTAAATTAGACGAAAAGGATAAACACTTGAGATTTCAAGATAGTACTAAGATTTTGGATAACATTCTTAGTAGTCAAAAGCCTCCTTCCACTAAATCTCATCTTGGTTTTCATGAAACTGTAAAATCATAATCTAGTTCAGAGACTCGTGCAAGGATCTTGAAGGATAACAATACGAAATATGAAATTCCTATTAAAGAGATAACATGTCAACTAGATCAACGTCCAACGAAGATGAATTTTCAAAGGAAATTATTTTCTCCTTATAATAGAAACATTAATAAACTCACTCCTCGGATCAATAATGTTGAATGCTTTATATGTCATAATTATGGACATGTTGCATCCAATTGTAGAAGTAGATTGTTTTGATCTCAAACAGATAGACATTTTATATGAAGGTCATCAACTCCTAGGTACTCAGGTTTGTTTAAGGGATATTTATTTGCTTGCAACATATTTGGTCACAAAGATATTAATTGCAATAGAAGGAATATGAAATAGAAATATTATAATTCCTCTGCTCCCTTTTCTGGCCATATAAGATGTTATGCTTGTAACAAATTTGGGCATGTAGCAAAAGAATTCAGGAATAAATCAATGGACCTCAACAGACAACATGGCAAGCAATCAAATAAGAATGTTGTTTCCAAAAATATCTGAGAAAGATGAATCCACCAACACTTCTCATAATAATAAAAAAGAAGAAGAACAAACAAGGTGTGGTCCTGCTCTGTGCTCATTGAAGATGAAGAAGAATGGTACATAGATAGAAGATGCTCTCATCACATGACTGAAGATAAGGAAAAGTTTAAATTTCTCAAGAAAAACAAAGATGGTAAGGTGATTGTTGTAAATAATTCTCCAACAAAACTTATGGGAAAAGGTAGAATAAAACTTGAGAAGTACGCAAAAGTAGTTGATGCATTATTAGTTCAAGGGATAAAGAAAAATACTGTGAGTGTAGGTAAAATGGCTGACAAAGGATGTATAATGGTGTTTACAACAACTAAATGCAAAGTTATAGATGAAGAAACTAGAAAGTTTATAACAAGAAGATGCATAAATCCAAACAAATTATATGTGCTAGCATAGAAGAATTCAAGTAAAAATAAGAGGTATGGTTCCTCTTCTTCTTTAGATTCATAATAAAAGAAGATAGTTACCATTACATTCTATTTTGTTTAAAGCATACTTCTAACAGTGACTGCATAAGTGATGTCAAATACATGACCTCATGAAGAGAAAGTGATGATTATCAGGTCTAGAGGATCAATAATGTATGATCTCAAGGGGAGTTTTGCATGAGTATCTTTGTGATGGTTCTCTATTTTGGTTTGATATTCATTTGGTGATGCTTATACTACTAACATTGTATTGATGAAGTAGCAATAAACAGGAACATTTATGGTATCTTTAGGGGGAATTGTTATTATGAAAATTTCAACATTTTATTCTTTGCACGCGGATCACATGAAAGACAGTCGCGTATATACGAGAGTTTTGATCTAGACAATCACATATGTTTGTTTGAGATGATGAAACAATGGGACAAATTCTCGGAAAGTTTATGATATGATTCAAACAATTATTATTGGCTTTCTGGTTATGAAATAGATTAATTACAGTCTATTAATATTGCTCAAAAATGATGTTGGTTCATGAGTTGTAGAAAAATGTCAATGTTGCTTTGATTCTTTGATGGATTTGTTGATTGATGAGTTGGATATGATCAAATTTTATAGTGAATAGTTGGCACAGGTTCATGGGAAGTATTTTCTATGCCTCTAATGGTCCATTGTTGGAATTATTATGTCTAGAGAATTTCTTATCACATGTTGGTTTATGATGAATACATATCATTGGTGATGTATATATTTTGTTGTTATTGGTGAAGATACATATAATGTTTTCATTAGTAACGATGACATCATGGATAATGTTGTTAATCAAGTCATATGACTTAGGTATTCTTTAATTTTTGGTGCATTGAAAGAATATATATCCCCTGTGGTGTTGTGGTTCAAGAGATTGATATTGTTGCTTATGGATTATGGATATTCTTATATATGGAAAGAGAATGTTGATGATATGAGATCAAAGGGATGAGTTGTTGCACTATATTATGCTTCTACTACAATTACTTAGTGACGCTTGGAGGCATTGCATATTTAATCACATGTCGACGATGTTGAAGATTGATACTACATTGCTTTATCTTACATAAGATGCTTGATGACGATGTCTATGTTGATGATATTCATTATGCAGGTTCATATGGTGTATGATGGTTGTTGATGACTATCATGGTCTTGTTACCTCACTACTGAGGTCTCCAATTTTGGTTATAAATGTCATATATGTCTCTTTATGTAAAGGTCATGTAAATACTCATGTTGTAAATCATTGTAAAATTCAGTCATGTATGGGCTTTTGGGGCCAAGTCATTTATGTATGCAATCCCATTATTCTAGGAAATTGATGTAATGGTGTGTCAAATATGTAACCCCACTGTGTTGGGTGATTGATGTAATCATGAGTCATTGGTGATAGCAAATGTCATATTTGATTGAGTCATAATGCCTTGTGCTTTTAGTGTATATCTTTAGAGGTTTTAGCATATGCGTAGAAGGAGCATGGTCAATATGTAGCTTTTATATTAAGTAGATCAACCCTATAAGTAATCTACAAAGCGGAAAAGAAATCTTCATTCGAAATTGGTCAACCCTTTTCCCTTGATTTGAAAGGGTCTATTATGAAACCAGCTCACAAAAAGATAGGAAAGATAGATCAACAACTTAGAATTCAGCCTCTTTGAGGAGGTAACCTCCTTTACATTACACAAATGAATGATTCTTTGATGATTCAAATGACAAAACATCCTTTCTATATAAAGGAGTCTAAGGAGTCACAATATAACCCAGCCAACCTAACAATAATAATATAATGCCACAAAAATAACAATAGAGGGA